>ML800662.1:77735-96696 GCA_009831015.1 Picea engelmannii
TGGAAGATGGACATTTGAAGTTGGAAAAGATACACACTAGCCAGAATCCTGCAGACATGTTAACAAAGGGAGTAACCAGGGAGAAACTGAGTTCCTGCTCAGTTTCAGTTGGTCTTCAAGAATGAATATGAAGATGAGAAATTGCCAGGTCCAAGAAGGTTTAGAGTCCATCATATACAATAGTGGTGGAGTTGTTGAGATCAGTCTCCAAGTGGGAGATTGTTGGTTGTGGAGCCTGATTATCTTCCTGATTTAGAGGTCTTTTACTTCCAGCCATGTTTATACCCCATGAAGTATTTACACCCCAGAAGTATGTACACTCTTCCACGCAGGGGAGTGTAGAGGGGGGGTACCCCCTCTGCGGGGTCCGAGGGGGATATCCCCCCGGCTGGGGGGTCTGGGGGCAAGCAGGCCCCCAGCGGGGGTTCGTGGGCGAAGCCCCTGAAGGAAAAATTGCCTTGTAAATGTATATTGTAATTTCATTGTAAATCTGGACCATTCATTATAAGGTCGCAGATCTAACGATAGAGACTATGTTAGGGTTTTTTTCCCTAAAAGGAAACCCTCTTTTATGAGGGAAATGTATTGCGGCTATGGTTGATGGCGAATATTGTATTCTGATATATGAGACTGTGAGAGAAAGAAGAGGAAGTTACAATGGGTTTGTTGTAGGTTGTATCCCTTCATATGCTGGATAATAATAAAGGAAGGACCTGGCAATTTCTATGGTGGACATAGCCCACACCGGGTGAACCACGTAAATCTGTGTCTCTATTGTATTGTGTATCTTCTGTGTTTTGTTTCCTCGTTTGTTTTATTTTATTGCTCCTCGGTCCTGTTTTTCTAACATGTACACGACAACTGCAATCTCTATGTCTTGTTTATCTTCTTCTGGTTCAGTAGACTCTTCCACATCTTTTCCAGTTATTTTTGCAATGTCAAATTCTCCTACTTCTTCTATTACAACAATTACTTCATCAATGACTAAAACACTTTGTGACTCAACTTGATGTTGATAAGTGTTTCTCCCCCTTTAACTATATAGCATCTCTAAAACATCTCAAGCTTCTTTGGATCTAGTTGTTTCTGCAATTTTGGGAAGAATGCTCTCATCCAAACCTTATTGAATGAGAAACAATGATGTTGCATTATCCTTCTTATTTGATATAAGATGATCCTTCTAATATTGAATCATGGTCTCAAAGGCTTCTTGATTTGAGGGTTCTTCAAATCCTTTCAACACAATATCCCATAAATAATCTATATGTAATCTAATTCTCATCTTAAAGGCCCAAAAATCATAATTTTTCCCAGAGAATCTAGGAGGTGGGTAAGAACTGTTGCTCAAATCCATGATGATAACTCCAAACTTAGTCAAACACCACTTCTATTTTTCTATATCTCTTTCGTGTTTACCCCCCTTTTTTGTATTCTCCTACTCTTTATTTTTTTTACTTTTTACCTTTTAGGTAAAAATGTCTCAAAACATTTCCAACAACAATTTTGTCCCAAGACAAAGAACCAAAGTTTCAAAGAGATGAAATGTAAGGTACCAAAAGTAATAGAAACATAAATGTTGCAACAAATACCAATGAAACAAAAAAATATAGAGAATAACAACACCAACAATGATATCCTTATTGATATAAAGCCAGGTTCACTTGCTTCTTCGAGGGGGAAACCTCTAGCAAAGAAAATCTCTTGTACAATAATTCTCCAGACAAGACTTTACCATGCCTTCTACTCTTATTTATACTAATTCTATCTTCTAAAGAACATTCTAGAGGAAGGTATTTCTAGAAGTGAAAGCTTCTACTAAGTCTTCTTACATTAGACTTGTTACATAGAAAACATATTATTCTACCTATATGAGGAGTTGGGGAGGTTAGGTCCCTAACAAGAAACAAATGAATTAAAGCCAAATTTAATATAAATTTATCAATAATAATAACATCTGATTGTTGTGAATTCATAGTGTCTTACCAATCTCTATTTCTCATCTCTGTCACTACCCAGATCCCTTTCAATCTTAACACAAAAGCAAACCGAAGTTTTCATCCAAATTCATCTTATAAAATAGGGATCTGTGACCAATGCAACTTATTTCATCGCCGCAACTTCATCGATTGTCCATTTCTCAACAAAATTTCCATGAAAAGAATCTCATCGCCAACCCATGGGTTCATCCTTCAACGAACGATGTGAATTCAAGATCCTTGGTGGCTCCTTTGGATGGCAGCTAGGGTTTGAAGAGATAATGGTGATGACTCTTTCAATGAGTTATTTTCACAATGGCGAGGAGTTTCCTATACTCTCAAAAATTGACCCTTGACAAAGATCTTTCCTATCAAAACCCTTCACTAGAATGGCCAATGATGGCTATAACCTTACTTCAAAGACACCAAAAACACTCCTATGACATTTGAACTCAGAAATCGCACATAGCTTGTTGTCTCTCAAGCTTGAACTTGAATTTATACTAAATATGGACTATTGTCCCTTAACTTGGATCTTTTCTTTAATACACAACTCAATGCTTTGACAAGGGAGATGTCCTATTAGACTTGCTCAACTTGCTTGGATACTTCAACATTGCTCTGATATTAAATTGATAGATGGAAGCAGATAATTACCTACAACTACAACTATATTAACTCATAAACACACACAAATCACATGAATTACATAGATGAGTTGCAGTTCTATACCTTCGATTATGAAATTCATTGCAACATTACTTCACAAAAGAGCTATAAATACATATAATTGCTTCTAGAGAATTCTTCATGAAATATATAGAGAAGTTCTTTCTAGAAATAGATAAGGACGACTCTACTCTTTTAGAGCTTTCTACGATAGAAGAATCTAGATCTAACTAAGACTCTTCTAGAACTCTCTACAACTAGTGGGAGTAATATTGTTCTAACATGAGTGGGTTGAGTTTTTTTAAGGTAGATGGTCCTAACACAATGCAATCTCACCTCTTTTGGAGTGAAATACTATTTACTATAATTGTTTTATCTAAAAGAAGGAATTAGAACACAAAATGACGATGAGGAAGCCCCAAGGGTTAGCTGAATCAGTTGAACCATCCACCCAAGGCATGTTGTCAATGGGTAGGGTATTTTTCAAGGCTTCAAATATTATACCTATGTATAATATTCTAGGTTATTATTCCAGTTTGAAAAATCATACATATAGATATGTAGGCAAATGTTCAATAAAAAACATATATTTTACTATGGAAACTTGTAACATTTTGGAGAATATTATCAATTTAATCATATTCAAGTAAAAATTAGATGAATTTTTAACCAAATTGGTGAATTTGTTTTTCGGGAAATGACCAAAAAATATCCAATTGGTGAATTTTTAGCCCTAAAAAAATACCCTATCGATGGGGATGCCTTGGTGTTGGAATACTGAGAGCGGGGTGGTGGTGAATCAATATTACCCTTTTTAACAATTAGCAGTTACTTTTTATATTTTATTGATTACCACAATGAATCAACAATGAATTGTATGTAAAATCAATTATATAAATATATTTAACATCAATTACAAGGTTTTATAAAGAATAGTGAAGGACACCAATCCTCTTTAGAGAACCAACTCTAGGAGACACCAATCCTCTTATTCAGGGCACCAACCCTAGGAAACACCAACTCCCTCGTTTTTAGGGCACCAACCCTAGGAAGCACCAATGCCCTTGTTTTAGGGCACCAACCCTAGGAAGCACCAACTCCCTTGTATTTAGGGCACCAACCCTAGGAAGCTCCAACTCCCTTATCTTTTACAATTTGCTTAGTAAGGATATGAATCCATCCATGCTCCTTCCTTTGAACCTCACTACATAAGTATCTTTAGTTTTCCTTCCTGGAATTTGCTTCTTCTTTTGATCTTCTGATCTGGACTGCAAAGACACTTCTTCTCACCACTCTTTCTCGTTTATATAATTTTCAAAATGATGTGAGTTATAACACATTGTGTCCTTTCATTTGGACCATCACACCTCTTCAGTTAACTTAATCATAATCTCTGCAACTACTGCAAAAGTCGAGTTCTACTGAGGTGTTTCCTTCAAACCATTGCATATGACCGACAACGCAAAATCACGGGCTTATCGAATTAAGCGATGTATAATAGTTTTCCTTTAATTATCCTATTCCATATGACCACAAGCGGTGACCAGGCACTAGGCCAAGAGAGTGATTGATCACTTATAAAAATCAACGATCACGTTTTAATCTCCCGATTAGATGGACGGTTCTAGTTTACTTCTGGACTTCAAATATTTCACTTACGCTATCTTTCCACTGTACTTTATCAATGGTCAAGAACGCTCCCGAAGTGTTCTTTAGATTGAACGACTCATGTCCACTTCGGGACTTAGGTCATTTGCTAGTGTTGAAACTCCCGAAGTAAAAACTCTTGGAGTGACATAACTTGCTAACGTCACTTTTTGACGTGGCACTTCCTGAGTGATTGCCATGTGTCACCTAGATTCATGGATTATGTATGCTTAAAGTACCTATGGGACTTTGACACTTGTCATCAGTTGATTACACCACGTGTCCTTGTTGACGTCACTGTTGATGACGTGGGCTCTCAATGTGAGTGATACGTTTCTTATCCTCGTGACTTTGAAACTTCGGCCTTCGGGACTTCGGGTAATTCAATTTATCCACTTCCCAATTCTTCCGAAGTGAGAATCCCCGAAGTGTAACCTCCTCACAAATTTTTACCCTAAATGAATGTTGTTCGTTGATCATGATCTTAGATCGACGGCTAGATCTGTCTGCTATGTTGCTTTGCCTTGGTTTAAATCCAACGACTCTTCTTCTTTGCTTATCCTATCCTACCACTTAAAGTGATCCAACGACTATCGAGAATTCGGGTATTCGAGATCTCAACCCTTTTTCCTTGCTTATCCTATCCTTCCACTTAAAGTGATCCAACGACTATCAGGAATTCAGGTATTCAAGATCTCAACCTTTTTTCCTTGCTTATCCTATCCTTCCACTTAAAGTGATCCAACGACCCAGAGTAGATCAATGATCAGGGATGATTGCGGAGTCCCAACTAGCACGATGTTTAAAACTATCGTCGAGCTCTGCAATGGAAAACTGCTCATTGGTAGTGGAACTGATGCCAACCGTAGATCTATTTGGCGGGTGATGATCGACGGTCTAGACTAATTGTGGGATTGGAACTAGTGCGTTGTTTAATTCTCCCTTCGCGCTCCGCAATCAATCCCTGCCCTTGATCTGCAGTTGCATATCCGACGGTCATGACTTAATCTGATCGTTTTGTGGATCAACCATAGTCGTCGATCTTTGAATCTATAAGATCTGGCGATCTAGAATAATTGCGGGATTGAAAATAACACGTTGTTTAATTCTCCTTTCGCTCTCTGCAATCTATCCCTGTTGTTGATCTGGCGCTTGCATACCAACAGTCTTGATTTGATCTTATCATTGACTAGTCCTCCAACGATCCTTTAAGGCTTCAAATATTATACCTATGTATAATATTCTAGGTGATTATTCCAGTTTGAAAAATCATACATATAGATATGTAGGCAAATGTTCAATAAAAAACATATATTTTACTATGGAAACTTGTAACGTTTTGGAGAATATTATCAATTTAATCATATTCAAGTAAAAATTAGATGAATTTTTAACCAAATTGGTGAATTTGTTTTTCGGGAAATGACCAAAAAATATCCAATTGGTGAATTTTTAGCCCTAAAAAAATACCCTACCGATGGGGATGCCTTGGTGTTGGAATACTGAGAGGGGGGTGGTGGTGAATCAATATTACCCTTTTTAACAATTAGCAGTTACTTTTTATATTTTATTGATTACCACAATGAATCAACAATGAATTGTATGTAAAATCAATTATATAAATATATTTAACATCAATTACAAGGTTTTATAAAGAATAGTGAAGGACACCAATCCTCTTTAGAGCACCAACTCTATGAGACACTAATCCCCTTCTTCAGGGAACCAGGCCTAGGAAGCACCAAATCCCTCTTTTTTAGGGCACCAACCCTAGGAAGCATCAACTCCCTTGTTTTAGGGAACCAACCCTAGGAAGCACCAACTCCCTTGTATTTAGGGCACCAACCCTAGGAAGCTCCAAACTGCTTATCTTTTACAATTTTCTTAGTAAGGATATGAATCCTTCCATGCTCCTCCCTTCCACCCTCATTGCATAAGTATCTTCAGTTTTCCTTCCTGGAATTTGCTTTTGATTTGGAATGTAGAGACACTTCTTCTCACCATTCTTTCTCGTTTATATAATCTTCAAAACGACGTGAGTTATAACACATTGTGTCCTTTCGTTTGCACCATCACACCTCTTTATTTAATTTAACCATAATCTCTGCAACTACTGCAAAAATCGAGTTCTACTGAGGCGCTTCATTCAAACCATTGCATATGACCGACAACGAAAAATCACAGGCTTATCAACTTAAGCGATGTATAATCTTTTGCCTTAAATTCTCCTATTCCATATGACCACAGGCAATGACTAGGTGCTAGGCCAAGGGAGTGCTTGATCACTTATAAAAATCAATGGTCATGTTTTAATCTCCCGATTAGATGGACGATTCTCATTTACTTCGGGACTTTGGTTATTCCACTTACGCTATCTTTCCACTGTACTTGATCAATGGTCGAGAACGCTCCCGAAGTGTTCTTCAGATCAGACGATTCATGTCCACCTCGGGACTTCGGCCTTCGAGACTTAGGTCAATTGCTGGTGGTGAAACTCTTGAAGTAAAAACTCCCGGAGTGGCATAACTTGCTGACGTCACTTGTTGACGTGGCACTTCCTGAGTGGCTACCACGTGTCACCTAGATTCGTGGCTTACGTATGCTTAAAGTACCTATGGGACTTTGACACTTGTCATCAACTGATTACACCACATGTCCTTGTTGTTGTCACTATTGATGACGTGGGCTCTCAATGTGAGTGATACGTGTCTTATCTTCGTGACTTCAGAACTTCGGCCTTCAGAACTTCGGGTAATTCGATTTCTCCACTTCCCAGTTCTTCTGAAGTGAGATTCCTTGAAGTGTAACCTTCTCACAACTTTTAACCCAAAATGAATGTTGTTCATTGACCATGATCTTATATCGACGGCTCGATCTGTCTGCGATTCTTCTTTGCCTTAGTTTAAATCCAACGACTCTTCTTCTTTACTTATCCTATCCTACCACTTAAAGTGATCCAACGACTATCAGTAATTCGGGTATTCGAGATATCAACCCTTTTGCCTTGCTTATCCTATCCTTCCACTTAAAGTGATCCAACGACTATTGAGAATTCGGGTATTTGAGATCTCATCCTTTTTTCCTTGCTTATCCTATCCTTCCACTTAAAGTGATCCAATGACTATCAGGAATTCGGGTAATCGAAATCTCTCAGCCCTTTTGCCTTACTTATCCTATCCTTCCACTCAACTTGATCCATCGGTCGAGAATGGTCCCAGAGTAGATCAACGATCAGGGATGATTGCGGAGTCCCAACTAGCATGATGTTTAAAACTATCATTGAGCTCTGTAATGGAAAACTACTCATTGGTAGTGGAACTGATGCCAACCATAGATCTATTTAGCAGGTGATGATCGACGGTCTAGACTAATTGCGGGATTGGAATTAGCATGTTGTTTAATTAACATGTCGTGAGGCAAAATCACCTAGCCATAAAGAAAAACATAAAATATTATAGAATTCCTACTCGCACGCTCCTTTGCAAACAACTTAATAAGTAAAACACAATGAACAATTTGTAGATAGATACATGGAAAAAATGTGAGCAAGTAAAATCCTATAATATTTCAATCTTTACCTTTTACATTAGAAATCTTGTTAGATATATTCTATATTAAATATCATCTCAGTAAACAACCATTATTGATGGCTATGCTTCACAAAATAACTCTTGGTCCAATCTTTATGTAACTTCAGTTTTACAAATATATTATTATTAGAATCATTTCATTATTAACCACATGAAACAACATTATATCAAAAACCAAATATATAAATAAATTCTATCTACAAAAACCAAATATATAAATAAATTCTATCTACAAAAGCAAAATTGATGATAACATCTAAAAATATATTCCCCTTACTGTTCAATTTACTTACTATCACCAGTAATCCTCACAAGAACACAATCCATCTTTAAAATGACATAATACAATGGTATCAATTAATATAATTTAACGCCCAACAATTTAATGCCTTGGTATTAGTATCATGATAGAAAATATAATATCACTATAGAACATATTTAAGCTTCTTAGATTTAGAATATATAACGTGTAGTGTTTTTTCTAAGTGTATTATTAGACATATTTGTTTGCATTTGTAGTTATATATTTTGTGTCTATTCCATTGTAAATATTTGTTTTCATATGCACAATATATTCTATATATTTCAATCTCTTGTATTTTTTACTATAATGCAACATTAATATTCTATTTTGACTACAATGAAAAATAATTTGAGTTATTGATATTTTATTAACCCCAGTATATTTTATCAATCACACTCTCTTCGTTAGACTCATATTATATAAATGCGCATTTAGACTCAAACTGTCAAAATATATATTCAATTAGACTCAAAATACGTATTTTGCAAGAGAACATAATATTATGTATACTCTACGTGCACTTTGAAATACTATAATATGATATCTAGTCTGAGAATATATTAATATTTTGCATATCTATATAATATATAGACTTACACTCATAACATATATTATCTATATACCTAAACATATATTATCTATATACCTAAATTATGTGGTATTAGATTAAGAATATATATTCATAGAGTATATACACAAAATTATTTGCATATTTAATTCGATTTAGCTTAAATGGTTGCAAGGAAATTTGTTATTGTCCTAACTCAAATGTTAAAATTCTATGTTGTGATATGATGCTCTTTGCGAATCATTTGTTGAATATCATGGTTGTCATGAGATTGTTGACAAAGCATCGAGCTTTTGCATAACTTAGTGGATTGCACTAATGATATAATATATATGCATCAATTACTTATTGTTGACTCAAAATTTTGTCACCTATATTAAAAGCTCGCAAATTATTGTGAATCCTATAATTATAACTACTATACAGCGATTAGGTGGGGTCCCCAAAGAGAAAATGCAAAAGTTTGGTCTTCAAATTATTTTCCTTTGCACAATATATTTCAGTTTGTCATCTTCAATTAAATGGTTGTGGTTATTACATGGATTGGTATCACAACAAGTGCCAAAAGTATGCAGTATATTTATAAGAGCATAAATTTGTTTGTTAAGTTTCAAAATATGATAAACAAACCTAATCATAATTCTTTCATGCACTATATTTTGCAATGATGTCAAGTATACTATACATGGTTTGATAATTGGAAAAATCTTGGGTTGTGTTATGAATCCTAATACTCATAAAAAATTGATACATGAGACAAGTATCATATATATCATAGTCTTTGAGTTTATTGGTGTAAAATGTTATAAAATCTGAGTTTTTATGACTAATATACCCTCCTTTTAAGTGACACCTTGTATGGAGTTTTGATGTGGTTCACGAGTCATATCTTAATCATATTGGTTATATATGGTGCTAAAACTTTGGGTTGAATTGAAGTATTATGTCGAGTCAACACCATTGAAGACTTCATATACAAAGCACCCGATACATGATATATGCAGTTGTTATATGGTTTATAGCTAATGTTTGAAGCTTGCATACAACACATGGTTGTCATGGTTTATAGATTGTGCATATAATAAAATGTTTGACCATATTGAAATGCAGTTCATGTGGTATATTCTTTATGGCATAGTTAAATATGGAGTTATGAGCAGTGGGCTCGAGGTTATTTGATGTGATACCAATGGAAAGTTCACCTACTATGAGGGCTTTGGATTTATGACATGTCATACTCGTTAATGGAATATTGGTTGGCAACTTCATCGAAGCTAGCCATGCATTGAAGGTGACGGGACGTGGGTAATTACTCCATGGTCCCATGCCCTATCACTCTCCATTCACCTTGGATTTTAGTCATTTGTGTTGTTGGAGGTTGAAAGAATGAGCTCTAAGCTCTGTTGGTGTAAACCCTTTCACCTAGAAGTTTTCATAACAAACTCAGTCTTCAATCTGGTTTAAAAGGAATCATTGTGCAAAGGTATGAATATTAGTATGTATTACATCTTTTATAGTAAGTTTGTCATTGAAAATGGTTAATTTTGGCTTTGGGTAGACATAGTTGTTTGCATGAATGTCTTATCCTTCCCTTTTTTATCATTTATTGAAAGAGAAAATGAAAAATACACTTGCTTAAAGAAGAACAACAATTTTATTTACCTCCTCCATGTTTGCACTTTCCATAACATTTTGTGAAAGGAAGAAATTTTCAACAACTCATGTTTGCATGCACTTGAAGCTCGAAATTGAGTTTTATTTATCTTTTTGAGTGCTCTAGGAGTATTCATTTCCTTTATTCGATTATGGTCATTGTTTTATGTATTAGTTGGTTTTCATTCAAACTTTGTCCCAAAAGAAATTCTTGTGTTGGATATGGGTCAAGCCCAAACAATTTTTCTGCACTAATGGGATATGTTGTAGGGGCCTCTTAGGCCCTTGTCATCATACATTATATATTAGTACATATTCATATGTAATAAAGAGGAAATAACCAAGTAAATGCATGTAACAAAGGGTAAATGCATAAAATGAACTAAACTGATGATTAGTTGGAGCAGGTACAACTGCTCCAACCATTTCTCCTATGTACTTATACTCATGAATAAGGAATAAGCAAGCGAAATGGAATTCCTTCCCCACATTTTCCTACTTCTTTCTTGGGATGTGTGTGTGTTGATGTGTGTTTTAATGTAGTCTCTCTCTTGAATGTTTTCCTCAATTGCCTGGACTACAACATTTTGGTTCCGTTGTCATGTGAATTGGACCTGGAGAAGTTGGAAAAATTGATCTTGCATAGAAGAAATTATTCAAGATGCTCATGGATGCATCTATGTGCTTGAGGAATGCATGAGGACGATTTTAAAAGACAATCCCACTGAAATATTTGCTCAATATGAGCACAAAGAAGCTTGTGTAAAGAGGATCTTGGAGCAACCTTTTTCTTGGTGGGTGAGAGCCACATGGAAGAAGCCTGCAAAAGAAAAGAGAAATGAAGAATATGTGATCTGATATATTGCAGATGCTCATGAAATAATGATGATGCATGAAAAGTTGTCCTGTTCTTGATTTCTTGTGGACTTGGATGTTCCCAATTGCTCTATGCTTGATGATCACTGATGTTTCCCGAATAAATAATATTATCACAAATTTTGTGAGGCTGGTGGAAAAGAAAATGAAAATATTGCAATAAAAACATTGAAGAGTTGGTGTAGTTGATGACAAGGTCGGTGGTGTTTTTGTAAACAACACAAGAACCTTGGATCGACGAGAAGCATTGAAGCCATTTCCTGGAGTATTCGACATTTTTTCCAGAAACTTATCGATGTACCAAAGGTGATCGACCAAGTAGTACTGGTCAACTACACAGAAGATCAACCACTAATGAGTGGGGGCATCAACTAACCTAGTCGAAAATGAGATGTTTAGAATATTTGCTGCACAATAAGAATGTAAGCAATGGCAGCGAGATCGGTGAGCTATGCACAAGTGTTGAAGATATCCAGAGTTGGTGCTACATTTCAGACTCAAAGTCTGACATATTATTCATAAATTCATCTCACTCAATATATATAGAGTAATTCTTTCCATTTCGACCAAGGAAGATTTGAGAAAACATGTTAGTATCGAACTAATTGGAGTGGATTGGTCAAAGGTGTGAAAATGATCCAACGTTGAGAGTCGTACTGAGTAATGTGGTCGACCAAGTTCGTAACTCATCAATGTAAAGAGCACTCTATCTGATAAGAACATGAAGCAATTATTTTGGCATCATAGAAGAAATTTTGGCATGACCTGCTGCATAATAGAGTAGATCTTAGAAGGGGTGTTACGAGAAAAATGTCTCTATGGCTAGGGTGAACCACAACAGACAGAAATGACTGCAAAAATCAACTCTATCCCAACAACATGCTATATAAACCAATGTGCGAGCAAGATAAGAAAGAGGCCTACCTTGTCCAGATGTTTGATGGTGTCCATCGTTGAGCACTTTGACCCAAAGCTATATACCTGCAACAAGTTCCCAACAAACAAGAGAAAACAAGCATATGGTGGAAATATAAAAGGTTAGCACATTAGATAGCATAATCCATAAATATACATAACAAATACACCCATGGATAATAATACATATTTTGCAAGATATCAATTGGATGAGAAAGGAGTATTTCTATTAATAAATGAACAGTAGAAGTGAAAATCTTACAGACTTCCATGTCGGCACGGTTCGAAACCAAGAAACCAAGTTCCTTCCAACTGGGCCTCCACCATTTCGATCCTCCACCAACGACAAACTCATATAACGGGGACAAAGAGGCTCTCCATCAATAAGGGGAGAGCTTGGGGGATGAACACTGTGTTCAGACTTAAAGGACAAAGGGATGCAGACTCAATATGAAGTAAATAATTTCTCCAGAGTAACTTTGCTCTCAAAGTTGAATTCTTTCTCCTTTCTTCCATAGCTCGGAATTGGCTTCTTTATAGCCTTCAAAATGCAACTGAAGGGCCGAGTCGGAGCATTTCCGGTATATGGAAGTACAAGGATCAAACATCTCTTGTCCCAACATAGAAACCTGACATTTAATTTTGATTTTCTGGCACAAATCCCGATGTATGCGGGATGTAGTGGAGCAACCTATGTATATGCTTGTTGTATAGGGTGGAAGATGCGTACAAGTGGAAAAAATGTATATTTTTGTCTCTGGAATTTAGTAACAGGGAAGACAAGTCTGGATAGGGAAATGGAATAAGGCCCTCTTTGCAAGATTGCATAGGGTGAGGAAAATCTTTCTCTAACATATGCCCCCTAATGTGTGAGGTCAGAGGAGTATCTTTGATGGCTAAAATACATTATGAATAACCTAGAAGTGGAGTGGTAGAGAACTAGCTGGATGAACTCAATTGCTCATTACATTCTGCACTGACTTTGCATACATGGTTGCCAAAAATACATTGCAGATCCATGTGAAAATATACCAAACAAGTGTCTGTGGCCATGAATAGGAAAATACAAATGCGGTTACATGCCAATAGGTGTCATAGTCATGAACAAGGCCCAGTAGAACCAGTCTCAAAAACCAATCTAAAGATATCTGTATACCATGGAGTACAATCTGATCTCCCATGATCACTGAAGTCATATAGGTACTGGTCCGATGAAAAGGAAACAACTGCATAGGAAAGCTACGACCACATAGTGATGTCTTCAAGTCTTCTACACAATCTGCCAAAGGTGCAAGTCTACATCATGTGAATAAAGGAGTTGAGTTCAAACATAATGAAACATCGTTTGATTACTGGTCATTGATGTATACCATTAACAAATGCGAGATAGCCTACCGATAATGAAAGTAGGTATCAAGGCACTGAGTACATTCTTACAAGTGTGAATAGAGAAGTCGGTGCTGAAAACCTAAAGAATCCATCGATCAGGAGACATTGATGTATTCCCAACTGTCAATGGCAAGATAACCTGCCACTGATGATTGCATGACGCCTCAAGGTACTCATAAGACTCTAGGTCCCATTTCCAGAATAAATGGGTTGAAGTCAATGGAAAGAGACCCACTTAAAGGAGAGCATTAAGGCATCTCTCATCAGTCAACATGAGGTATAAAGTAGGAGCTTTATGATTAGGGGGAAATCGGACGAAGAACAAGTTCATGAAACAGAGACACTATGCATCTTTCACGTGTGCCAAGTGCAAGCGGTACACGAAAAAGACCCTCTGAATAGAAGTCAATGATGAAAACTACTGACAAAGGTGAGGAAACCACCAATGAGGCTAATGGCATCCAAGACCCTGCACGATTACTAATGTGTGAATAGATTTGTTTCCGTTGAACATAAGGGAAACCACCCAGTCAACAACCAATGATGAAATGTCGACTGTTGGGTTCATGGTTACCTACCAGTGATGAGAGTAGGGCCAGGGTGCATGATATGACTACAATATCATGTGATTATGAGACAAACTAAGGGTAGGGACGACATGCAAAGTCAAGAGTTATGAGGAGTGGCCGACACAGGTTGATAGACTTCCTTTGAACACACACATGAGACATATGGTGGACTCTGCCAGCATAGACCCAATGATGAAACCATGAGATGTAGGAGGCATCAATGAAATTCTCTGTAGGGACTAGAAGAGTAACCATTCGGTGGAGAAGACTATGTAACGAGCTCAGCTTCCTAAGGCCATGCTAATCCCAAAATTATGATGAATGGACTCAAATAACTTTGTGCCCCGTTCAAAGGCGACACGACTGTTTCCGATACAAGATAATACTCCCTTCCCGCCCGTCTTTTTTTGTTTTTTTCATAACAAACGAATGCTATGATACAGAGGAGGAAACAGGTGTCACAAGTAATCAAAACTAGTTCCAGTAGTGGAACGCACCTATGCTCAATGCAGGGAAGTGCATGCGGGAGATGGACACTCGAGGGAAGGTTCCCTCCTAGGTATAGGGTGTCAAATTGCGAAGGATATAAACAAGGCTCTGGTTGGTTGAGGATACAAAATTGTTGAGGAAAATGGTTTATAATGAAAAGTGAGAACTGACTATAGGCTCAATATTGCAAGCAGGGGCATGAGATGCAATCACAACTTAACGCCAAAAAAATGTCCTTTTTTATATCTTGTAGTCTACTTGGTGTGAAAAAGGGATAAACTTGTACCAAATAGATGTCTTTTCAAGGCCAATTTTACGAGTATGAAAGAGACAAGCTTACTCAACAATCTTTTCACTTTTTGATACCGAGTCGGAAAAGAGCTTAACTAAGACTCGTGACCTTTCGAATCCAATTTAACGAGTGTGAAAGGGACAAATCACTCGACAATCTTTTCCATTTTAGACAAGTCATAAAAGAGCTTAAAATAAACTTGTTTGGGAGTCCACGGGGTATAAAGTCGCATGTTTATGAAATGAGAAATAAGGCTCAGCATAAAGTCAAGTACGAGTTGTGAGGGACTCCCCGTCCTGTTGAAAAAATATTTGCATGGGTACCAAATGTAGTAGGGGATCTAACTAGGGAATCCATGTTTGGTAAGTCTCTACCACTTGAAAACGACACAACTGTATGGTAGATGGAGGGTTCTGTGTCGCAACAAATGGGTTCGTACCTAGGGCATAAAAAGTGATAGTTATAGGATAATGTGAAAATGATTAGTGGAATGGATACCTATCCTATATGCTAGGTAACAAATATACCTGCCCAAGGTGACAAACGGTCGACATAATGCTGAAATCTGCAAGAATCCCAGGTTAAAACTACAAAAACCAACTTGATCCACTTTTGTATTAGTCCATTAGGTGCAAAAATGGATTAAAACTATATAAAGTGGGTAAAATGATTTATAAATAGTAATAAAATAAAAAATTACTATACCATTTTGATTTTTTACCCAACTAGTGCAAATTGGACCAAAATTCCTCCAAGATTCAAACGACGATTGTGGGAGTTTCAGGCAACGAAATCACGAGCTGTCTAGATCAGGTAATTCTTGTTCTTCTCCTCTTCAAATTCAATGATTTAAAATTTTGAATTAGGTCTTAAATTTTTAGTTGTTTAAAGCGCAATGTATGGATTTCATTGTACACGGGTTGGCCTTGATTAGGTCACATATACGATGAGGTATACGCTCCTGTGTGAACTACACGGGGGTGTATATTGATCCCTACACATGAATGTGTGTACAGGAAGCCGCGTACAGGCATGCAAATGATCAATTCTAAGGGTTCTAAATCAAAATTCTAATTGTTTTTTACAGGATGGTTCTTGAATGGAGAGAGAGAGAACATGAGAAGGTTGATGTTGTTGTGGATCGATATCCGAGGGCCCAAATGGCCTTAAAGCGATGTGGTTTGTATAAGTTTTGGGTGCTCAAAGGAATGTGAGCCCAGGTGAGGTTGTTGGAGATGTTGGTGGGTTATTGGGACCTTGATAGCCTTCAAAATGTAACTGAAGGGCCGAGTCAGAGCATTTCTAGTATATGGAAGGCCAAGGATCAGATATCTCTTGTCATGATATGGAAACTCGACATTTAATTTTGATTGTCTAGAACAAATCCTAATGTACGCGGGCTGTAGTGGAGCAGCTTGTGTATACGCTTGTTGCATAGGGTGCAAGATGCGTACTATTGGATTACTAAGAGGGGAGGTGAATCAGTAATAGCGTAATCATAATCATTTTTCTCCAAATCATCCAAGTGTTATATCAATGTAGAATTATTGAGAAATAAGAAATGAACAATCACACACATACACAATACACTAGTGTTTTACGTGGAAACCCAAATTGGGAGAAAACCACAAAATGCTTTATATTATATGTCTTGAAGAATTACATTCATTGGAAGCACCGACTTCCTTTGTTTTCCATCTACAATTGGAAGGAGTCTCTAACCCCCTATTTTCTCAGGCTACAACGTGAGGGAAGCTCCAACTCCCCAATTCTCTGGCTACAACTAGAAGGAGGCTACAACCCCCTATGTTCTCTGGCTACAACCACCTGTCATTGCCTCGTCCAACTGCCCTGAAGTAGTAGTAGAATGATGGAACCACTGTCACACTATCACTGTGAGATATAACATTGTAAACATGTACCAATAAACCTGAACCATGCATCAACCTGTACATCAACCTGTAATCAACCTGTACCATAAATAAGTGCATCGACCATGCACCAACCTGTACCAAACAATCTGTAATCAACCTGTACCATAAACAAGTGCAACCAACATGTACCAAGTATGTACCAATCATGTGTCAAGTACTCATCAACTATGACTCATCAATATGTACCAACATCATCAACTATACACCTCATGTATGTGTCAACTCATCAACTACTTGTCTCAACCATGTACCCAACTTGTACCTCAACCACAATCCCTCATCAATTTCATCATCCAAATATGACTTGTAACTTTGTAATAGACCTAGTGTATATGATCACATACCTTCAAACCTTTCTTAACTTTAACAATGAGAGACTAGCATTTTCATCAAACGTTTCTTTAGTCTCACAAGACTAGTTTTGGATTAGTCAACAACCCTAACTTGAAATAATCATAACTTTGTACCTGTATTGAATAAAGATCTGAAAATGATACACAATGTTCTTCAGTGTTTTTTATACAATTCCTCCAGGTGTCACTACTTGGAACCTCTCAGAAAAGGATTTATGGCAAAAATGACACACCTTGCTAAATTATGACTTATTCTAGAGAGCGACCTTGTAGAGCGTGCCTCGCACATAATATTTGTTGAATTGATTTGAAACTGTTACACAACATACTACAAACAATACTCTAACCAATACATTTGTTCTTATAGAATTTGGATCTGTTATGAATAAGTTATGACGTTTTTACCCGAAACACCTATTTTTGACTAGTTTCAGGACTAGCCACAAACCCTATTTTCCATGGAGTGTAACTCCAAAAATACAACGATCCACAAGATGAATTTTTTACCATAGATACTTGGATATGTTTCTGCAATGGCATAGCAATTTCACGGTCTGAATCATTCTATATAAAAAAAATTATTGTGAAAATGGTGAGATGACCTGAAAAAAAACATACCTTAGAAAGCATCATCAAAATAATTTATCCTTCCTTGAATTCCATCCTACTTTTTTTCACTTTCCTTAGAAATTCAGCTTATATATCCTTTGGTTACCTCAGACACCTATAGGTATTCAATATGCTCAAGTGTGTCTTAAATGAGAGAGCCTTGCCTCTTATTTATATTCTCCAAGTAGCTTCCTTAAAAACATCTTCTAGGTCACTTTGCCCACTTTCCTTATTTTAGGGTTAACCCACTTCTAATTTCTCCATTAAATTTATTATTGAATTAATTTATTTTGTATTCACTTTGAATATAGTACACTCATCACTTCACTTTATTATTTACCTTTTAAAATGTGATTACAAATATATTTATGTACATATCAATTTAAAGAAGTTTTCCATTTAGAAACTATTTTTACCTATATGCCAAGTGTGTGAAAAAATGAATGAAGTAGAATATATTGAACATAAAAATAAACAATATTAATCTTGTATTCGAAAAGTCTTAGATATGTGATATACTCATGGTTAATAAGTGTGAATAGGTTCTTTAAATGTTTCTATTAATAATGTGATAAAAAATATATTCATGTACATATCAATTGAAATAAGTTTTCCATTTGGAAATTGTTTTTACTTATATGCCAAGTGTGTGAAGAAATGAATGAATATTGAACATACGAATAAACAACATTAATCTTGTAGTCGGAAGGTCTCATATATGTGATATACTCATTGGAAATTGTTTCTACCTATATGCCAAGTGTGTGAAGAAATGAATGAAGTAGAACATATTGAACATAAGAATAAACAACATTAATTCTGTAGTCGGAAGGTCTCATACATGTGATATACTCATTGTTAATAAGTGCGAATAGGGTTCTTTAAGTGGTTTAAATGGTTGCAAATATGATACATAGTTTTTAATTAGGTATTGATCGGATATGTATTGAAAGAGATTATTTTGAGATATCATTAGTACTTCGAAGATGGAAGTGAATGTTTGTTAGTTATTTTTATTAATATTTGGCTTATACTAATGATTGTCATTATGGATTTATAAGTAGATTCATTTATGCCTTTATGTTAACCACGGAAACTATTAGCTAAAACATTTATTTTAAAAAATCA
>ML800662.1:101658-151114 GCA_009831015.1 Picea engelmannii
TTGTTCACATTATTATATAGGCCTTATTTACTAATGTCGACCTTTGTTACATAGAAAACATATTATTCTACCTACATGAGGGGTTACGGAGGTTAGGTCCCTAACAAGAAACAAATGAATTAAGGCCAAATTCAATATAAATTTATCAATAATAATAACATATGATTGCTGTGAATTCATTCTAGTGTCTTACTAATCTTTATTTCTCATCTCTGTCACTACCTAGATCCCTTTCAACATGAAGACAAAATCGAACTGAAGTTTTCATCTAAAGTCATCCAACAAAATAGGGATTTGTAACCAATGTAACTTATTTCATCGCCACAACTTCATCGATTGTCCATTTATCAACAAAATTTCCACGAAAATCAGCTCATCACCAACCCATGGGTTCATCCTTCAACGAATGATGTGAATTCAAGATCCTTCATGGCTCCTTTGGATGGCGGCTAGGGTTTGAAAAGATAATGGTGATGACTCTTTCAACGAGTTATTTTCACAATGGTGAGGAGTTTCGTGTAATCCCAAAAATTGACCCTTGACAAAGATCTCTCCTCTCAAAACCCTTCACTAGAATGACCAAGGATGGCTCTAACCTTGCTTCAAACACACCAACAATGCTCCTATGATATTTAAACTAAAAAATCGCACATAGCGTGTTGGCTCTCAAGCTCAAAATTGAATTTCTCCTAAATATGGACTATTGTCCCTTAACTTGGATCTTTCCTTTAATACACAACCTGATGCTTTGTCAAGGGAGACATCCTATTAGACTTGCTCAACTTTCTTGGATACTTCAACATCGATCTGATATTAAATTGATAGACGAGAGTAGATAATTACCTACAACTACAACTGTATGAACTCATAAACACACACAAATCACATGAATTACACAAATGAGTTGCATCTCTATACCTTCAATTATGAAATTCATTGCAGTGTTACTTCACAAAAGAGCTATAAATACATATAATTTCTTCTAGAGAATTCTTCATGAAAGATATAAATAAGTTTTTTTTATATAGATAAGGACGACTTTGCTCTTTTAGAGATTTTTACAACCTAAGAATCTAGATCTAACTAAGACTCTTCTAGAACTCTCTACAACTAGTGGGAGTAATAATGTTCTAACATGAGTGGGTTGAGTTTTTTTAAGGTAAATGGTCCTAACACAATGCAATCTCACCTCTTTTGGAGTGAAATACTATTTTCTATAATTGTTTTAGCTAAAATAAGGAATTAGAACACAAAATGATGATGAGGAAGCCCCAAGGGTTAGATGAATCAGTTGAACCATCCACCCAAGGCATGTTGTCGATGGGTAGGGTATTTTTCAAGGCTTCAAATATTATACCTATGAATAATATTCTAGGTGACTATTCCAATTTGAAAAATCATACATATAGATATGTATACGAATGTTCAATAAAAACATAGTTTACTATGAAAATTTGTAATGTTTTGGCGAATATTATCCATTTAATCATATTAAAGTAAAAATTAGATGAATTTTTAACCAAATTGGTGAATTTCTTTTTCAAGAAATGGCCAAAATATATCCAATTGGTGAATTTTTACCCCTAAAAAAATACCCTACCGATGGGGATGCCTTGGGTCATAGGTTAAAATATGGTCAATTTCATCGGATTTATTTGTTGTTGTTGTGGTTAGTGGTTAAAATACCCTCCATTTCAAATATTTCGAGCAAGAGCGAGGATCTCGTAAGATTTTTTGTGAAAAAAAAATGATGATGAGGTGACAATGGCCCTTCGAGGAGTCATATGGTTGTCTTTCACATATTAGAGAAATGTAGATGCAGTTGTACATAATATGTGTGTGAACATTTTTTTTCTTCTCAAATTTTATTTTTTGGGTTCTCTCTCTCTCTCTCTCTCTCTCTCTCTCTCTCTCTCTCTCTCTCTCTCTTTTAATGATTTTGTTTGCAATAGCACTAGGATTTTAAGCTACAACTTAAAAAATGTTACAATTTTAAGCCCCCCAAAAGGGTAGGGTGTTACTGGTAGTACCTATTTTGGATTTTGGGGTTGAATTTAAGATTTTGGTTGCAAGGCTATTGATTATCAAGGTCGGGGTTGCAAAAGGTGATAATTTTAACCCCAAAAGAAAAAAGGTGCTATAAATAGCACCGATTTTCAAAACATGGGTAAAACAATGACTAAATGTGAACTTAAAAAAATGAGAACTCTGTAGGGTTCTTGTCAAGTCAATAACTATGTTTGAAGAGGATCTCTCTTGAAAAATGTGAAAACATGCTCCCAAACCACCATTGAATGTGGAAACATATCCAACTGGTTTGTTGGAAAAAAAAAAGATTTTGAACCTTAATAATGATATTGAAACATAAGGAGGAGCGTGTGGAAGTCATTAATGTGGGGATTGTTGGCATGGGTGGAGTTGGGAAAACAATTTTACTATGCTAGGAGGTGCTCTACAATTTAATATGATATAGATGTTGTCATTTATGTATGTGGATAACTCCGACGTGTCAACTCATAAAATAAATAAATAACAACTAAATAAAAAACAAACTACATCTTGGTTGCATTACAAGTGTGTTTTCCTTTTTTGTGTGTAATAGTATATTTATCCATTTCCCTTTGTGTGTGTAATAGTATATTTATCCATGTATTCTTTACTCTTAGGAGTAACAAGATAGGGAGGAGTGAACTCTCTTTGACTGCAGGTACATTTTATCTTTTGCATCAATAAATATCATTTTGTTATAAATATTTTTTTGCATTTTCATATTATATTTTATCTATCATAATCTTTTTTGTATTTAAACTATAATGCAGTGTTGATATTCTATAAGGTACCATCTATTGGAACATATATATTTTTCTAAACTTTAGACTTAGATAAGTTTCATTCTTGTTTAAATAAGGATAAACACACATTTGAATATCACCGTTGATGAAGTCTTTCGTTGAATCCAACGATCTAAAATCCTCAAAAGTTATGGAGCTTCCCACTCATCAAAAGGTCAAATCACTAAAGGTTACCTTCGAAATGTCGGGTTTCGGGGTTTCGCGATACTAACAGTCCAACATCTAAAAACTCCAAAGCCCCGATATGTGAAGTCGCGAAATTGTCTTAAGCTTTAAAATTATGCTAATCAAAGGATTAAAAGCAATTAATGTTCATTAATTATATCGTGATTTCGTGATTCGGGGATCCTACCTTGAGTGACCACCAAAAGTCTCGATATGAGAAACAACGAAACTCTTGAAGTTAGTCACGATTATTTAAAATGTTAAACATGATTAATATTAATTAATCAATCGCGACTTCATGTTTCGGAGATCATAGCTTGAACTAATATGGGATAACCTGAGGTCCTAAAACCCAAAATGGTTAAGGTTAATCACGATTAATTAACAAGATAAACTTGATTTATTAACACATTAAGAAATCTTATCTTGTGTTAAATTTACGTTGATTTGAAATGCAGGTAAATTCAAAATTTATCTATGCTTTTCCTGATCACGAAACATCGACCATTAATGGCATTAATAGCTGATCTAGGGAAATGATTTCAAATAAGATCTTACTTTATCACCCAAATATTTTTATTAAGGGGATTAAATGCATTGTCAATGAAGGTATATGCAAATTGATGCGCTTAAGGCAAAGAAGAATTTCTTATTTTTGAATTACATTCGCGTTTTCACAGAGTTGGCTTAGTGAAATAATTAGTCTTTTGCATTCTCTGTGATAGATAACAAAACTTTGAGACCCGATACCATGCCTCCACGAAAAGAAACTAAAGAGACTGGTGAAAGTTCAAGCTAGAATATAGATTCGCTTTCTGATACCTTGCCCAGAAGCATAGACACCGTCAAATCCTGGAAGCAAGTATTCAACATCTTACAATATGAATTGGTGAATTGATCGGATGATTCAGGTGACAATGAGAAGGAGGACCTATCTACCAAATACAAAATTGTTGCTCAGTTAGAGCTACATAAGGTAGAGACAAGGCCTAGGCTCTTGCCCTATAATGATATGGTCGTCTGGGCACCAGACCACGTAGATATCCCAACTAGAACTATTTTCAATTCACAAAAGGTCTCAATTGGGTCTTTCAGGCCAGAACATCTACAGGTGATGTACAAATTGTCTCTAGTATCCAATTTCGTTTACAATGCAAATTTCCTAGTAGAATTCAACATGAAGGAATGTGACTAATACAAAAAACACCTTTCTGATTTAATTAAAGACTGGTATTCTCACCCCGAGAATTTCAGAGCCGATTTCCATGGTATATACCCAGTTTCCGCACTAGAACCTCAGATAATGTACATAGAAATGATGATGCGTAGGCTCTACAGGAAGGAAAACAAAACCCATTTATTTCTACCGTGGGTACCTATTATGCACTCAGTAGAAGAGGGATACTCTTTTGACTGGGCAAAGATATTGTTAGACAATTTGGTTCAAGAGATTGCAAGATATCAGTCACTAAGAGCCAATGGGAAACAGACCCAATTTTTCATGTCCGCTTATATTATGGATGTCGTTTGTTTCATGATTCCTTTTCCACTGATGGACTGGAGCTGGACTCCAAATAGCGTCGAACCCATACATATTTATCATTCGAAGCTTTGGGAAGAAAAGGAAAAATACTTCCTTAATGAGATCTGCAACTGGGTAGTGGTGTCGATGCACACCGCCATATATGGCTATCCCCCTCCCATAACTTTAGACAAAATTGTGACTAACCTGGGCATAATAGAAGACTGGTATATCGAGGAACACTTCTCCTATATTAGGGTTTTTGGTTGTTCAGTTCCTCCATATGCTCTGCCACAATTTTTACTAGACTGACTAGTGTGCCGAGAGGTCGCATGACAAACTGTGCTTGGTGGGATTAATAAGGAACTCAAAGAAGTACAAAAAAAGGTATGGCCCTCTTTTCCCCTGTAGATTGGTATATTTTCCCTACTGGATTTCGGTCACTCTAAAGTAGAGGATGCAGCCTTGGAAGAAATAAAACTAGTCAGCATTGAATTCAAGAAGCATGACCTGCAGAAGGTCATGGGTAGTCACATGACCAACTGCAATTTAAAAAGGTATGAACACGAGGATTCTCCTCAAGACGAAATTTTTTGAGGAGTGAGAAACTATCTAGAGGTATTGATTTGAGTTCAAGCTCTGCCACCCGATAAAATGATTGTGTTTTACGACTTCCAGAGGCACCGAAGAAGTATTCTCCCTAAAGTATTACAAGGAGGATCCCTGGTGTCTCCAGCTGCACAACAAACAGAGACCTGAAGCTTAGAAGCAGTAAGCTCCAGCAGATAGGAAATTTGAGAAAATTTGGAGAATACTAAGGTGTCGACTCAGAAAGAAGATATCCCATTGACAAATGTATCAGGTGACCAAGCCAAATATCAAGAAGAGACATTGACAAAGGAGGGAGAAGAAGAACCATTGTTTACACCTGATAAATCAACTATAGACGTGGTTGAAAAACAATCATCCACCGAAATCGACAGCCCCATCCAGTTCATCACCATTACAATTCACCAGAGTGAATCCAAATGCAGAGGTAGTATTCATAGAAGACCTCACACCCATTTCAGTTGAAGAGTTGCCTCCTTCCAATTTATTTTTCAGTAAGAAAAGGAAGGTTGTGGTGAAGAGAGAAATACACCCAAAGGAAGGCTCAGCTGTCAAAATACACAGGGTGATAATTAATGGAGAAGCCTTGGAGGAGGTATACTTTTATGAAGAAGTAGTAGGTTCACTGGGGGCTTTTGCAACAACCAACCAGTTTTTAGTTGGAAATTTAAAAGAACGATTGAAGTAGAAAGAGATGCAAATAAGCCAATTGCAGAATCAAATGAAGACTATAGAAAAGAATTTCTAGAGTGAGGTCAACAAGAGCTTCAAGTAGATTAGAGCTAGCGACAAATAGGAAATCCAACAACTCAAATCCAGCCTCGAAGAAATGCACATGAATATATAGACGAGCTAGGGACGGGCCACCCAGCAAGACGAGTTGGTAAGGAAACTACAAGCCAAAGTAAGCTCTACCGAAAACATGATTGTAGATATAAAAGTGTTCCAAGCTCAGGCATTAGAAGTACAAAAGGAACTGGAAGTAGCACAACAAAGCCTTCTCACTAAGGTTGAAATTGCCCAAGATCATTTTCGGGTGATAGATAAAGCATTAAATAACATTTGTTTAAGGGAGAGAGAAGCTATAGCTGCCTGGACTACCTTCCAAGAAGTAGTTGTGTCATCAGCAAGAGAAGGAGTAGCTATGGTTTCTAGGTTGTCCATTTCAGAATAGACCATAGGCGATATAATACTAAAGACCTCGGAATCTAGCATAGTTGAAGGCAGGAAAATGGCTAAGGAAGTGAAGGAGTTTTGTGAAGAAGTTTTCCACTCACTCAACAAAGAATCATTAGGACTTGATAAAGAAGATAGCTCTGGAGTACTGGGACATATTGACATAACAAAACATCAACTTGACATTAAGACAAATATGGAAGAGGCTCAGGCCGAAATCTCACAGATAAAACAGGTTGATATTATTCATATAAATAGATGGCTAGTGAAGCCTAATCTGCAATTACAGTCCATAGTTTCAGAAGATAGATGAATGGAAAAAATATTGCCTCAATTGGAAAAGAAACTATATATATATTTTAGGCTAATAATTTAATAGAGCCCTCCAAGCTGGTGGCACAATTTGTGAGTAGATGCATCAAATGTATTGAGCAAGGAAAAGGTAGCACCGCTGGAAAAAAATGAGATAACTCATGCACGTTATATGTTTCGGAGCTAGAGAACTAGAGAGAAAAATGCCTCTACCAGCATAATGACGAGACCAGCTGAAATACAAGCGAAACGTTTCAGATTTCATATTCTATAAATTTACTATTTTAGAAATAGAAGAATTCCAACCGTTTAAGGTTGAGAACTTTTTGTATAAATACATATTTCAAAGAGGGAAAATAGACTGCTTCTTGTGGTATTGTAACTGAGAAAACTCATCCTTTGTGAGTATTAATACAAGTGCAGACAAGGATTCCAAATTTTGTGTTGTTTGAGTTATGTGCCCTCTTTGTGTTTCATATCTTATGTTCTCTTTAAGTCACTCCTGAACAAGTGAATGATTACAATTTAGTACAACCTCTACTGTGATTACATTTCATTTAGTATTTGATAAGCAAGCAATTTTTCCTCTGCATTTGCTATTAGCAAATACAATACCTTCCTATTATTTGGATGACTATATCTTATTTCCTTTCAGAAGTGCATTCTACATTTTATTCTACTATAAACAAGGTAAGATTCTTCTGTCATTGATGCCTTAGTTTGTTTAATAGTTTTGAAATTTTCATCTCCTCTCTCAATTTGATAAATTGACTCAGACAACAAAATACAACCTCTGTTCTGTTTAGATATTAATTTCATTTGAGGATTTCACTCTTACACAACTAACAGAAGAAAAAGCACTTCTAAAACCAACTTTCCTTAATTCTTGATGCCTGACATTATTCTTTGAGCCTTAAGTTTAATCTCAGGAACAACACCATCCATAAGCTACCTTAGTCTTAGACTACGATATTAATATAGACATCCATCAATTAATTATCGAAGTTATCACTAGGGGAAGTTTTAAGGATCCATAATTATCTTAAAGTGTAGAAACATTGGTTAATCTTGCTAATTTTTAAAATGTGAACCATAAAATGTTTGACAATATTTTTGTTAAAATATTCAAAATTTTAAGGATTTTATATAGTTTCTATAATTTTTAGTCAATTCTTAGAGTATATACTTTTATTCTGCAAAATTTTCCAGGTGAATCATTTTTAAAAAATGAAAATTGGTGAATCTTGTTTTGGAAAAAAAAAACATGGAAAATTAGTCCATGGGTGAAATTTATCCCCTAAAATTTTCCATGGTTAATGTTGTCGCAAGAGTTGAATCTAGGTTGTAATAGAGCCAAGCCTTAGCACATTTTGAAGAAAATAATAATGGGTTGATTGATCAACTATTTGAGGCTTTTGGATCTATGTCTGAATGAGCCTTTCAACCATTACAAATAAAAAATAAAGAGGCATGCCCTCATCTGCTAAATTCATTTAAAATCATGAGGATGGATAGCAGATGTGAGATAGACAAAACTGAAACAAAAATCTAGGTATCCAATTCTGATAAATCTAGTCTTCCTTTTAGTAGAATAAAGCCACTGGATTCATTTAAGTTGCCTTAAGTAATCAAGCATTAATATCAGACTGCATGTCTTGTTTTGCTCATAGCCAAACAAAGGAAAAAATTCTCTCAAATAGATGCTTTAAAATTAACTACAATATAAGTTTCACTGAATTGTAGTTACTACAACCTAGATGAATAAATGAATAGAAGAAAAAGAATCAATGAGAATATTAGAAACAAAACACATGGAAATACAAGATTTAACATAACGAGGTTTAAAATCTCTTTGCTTTTGTCTTGTATATTGCTGAAGAAATTAGAATTACAAACCCATCCCAAAAAGTCTCTCAGCACCCTCCTCCAGATTGTAAATGTGTTGAACCTGCACAAAATAGATCTAGCTAGACAATAATACACACATTTGCAGAGAGAATTGGAAAAGGAGGAATAAGGAGAGAAAGAATGGATGAATTATCATTAACTGTTGTGAATAATGAATAATTTACACATGATATACTCTGTATATCTCAATGAGTTCAAATGGAGGTGAACCAATGCACCATAGTGGTGGTATAGAGTGATCTGGACACACACCAACAGTTATGGGAGTGAACTGCCACCTATTCTAGTCTCTCAGGCAGTGACAAAAGTGAACTACCACCTAGTTGAGTTAACTAGTCAACTAGTCTTCAGTTAACTGACTGAACAAAGAGTAGTGAGGAGTTAAATCATGGAATCAAGGCTAATGCACCACTTTGGTTATGATACCAAGGCAAGGTCAAATTAGCATGGTGATGATCCCAATGCAACATCTAAACTCAACTCAACTAGTCAAATTGAAGTGTCAACTGAAAGAGAATATTCTCCAGGTGGAATATTCTCTCCTAAAATATAGGACACTGGATAATGACTAATTATGACTAATAAACAAATAAAAACATTAGGAAAAAGAAATCATAGGTGTGTTTGAAGTAACTCCAACACCCCCCTTGAACATCACTATGGTGAAAATAAAGATTGGGTCCTAGAAACGAGGCCATGTTAGGTACCCAAGTACAAAAGATACACTGAAAATAAAGTGAGGAAAGAGGGAAAACCTCATGGGAAACCCCCCCCCCCCTCAAGGTACAATGTATGTAAAAAGAAGAACTACAATTTCTAGGCAACTATGTCCTTCACTCCAAGACGACCTCGTAGAGAATCAAATTTCTACTCGGTGAAGGTCTTGGTGAAAATGTCCATCGTCTGTTCTATTGAAGGACAGAACTATAAGTCGATGATCCCCTCGTATAATAAGTCCCATATGTAGTGCATGTGGATCTCGATGTGCTTCGTTTGTTGCCTCTAAACTGGATCTCTGCAGAACTTCAGAGTGCTTTGGTTGTCATACCAGATGATGATCGACCGATGAAACTGAATGCCCAACTCAGTGAGAAAATGTTGTAGCCACATATCTTGAATGGTTATGTTAACTACCCCTTTGTACTCTGCCTCGACTGAAGATAGATAAATGACAACTTTCTTCTTTCTCGACCAACAGATAGGCCCGGAACCAGGACTGAGTGAGTAACCAGATGTGGACTTTTGATCAATGTTATCGCTAGCCCAGTCGGAATCAGTAAACCCAATGAGATATAATGTAGAGTCTGCTACATAATGAATCCCAAAGGTGATGGTGCCCTGGATGTATCGAAGGATACACTTTGCAGCTTTCCAATGTAGCTCATGCGGCTCCTGCATGGACCTGGAAATTGCACCAACTGCATATGAGAGGTCTGGTCTGGAGTGTGTGAGATACAACAAGCTCCCCACTAGCTGTCTGTACAATGTGCTGTCAACCAGTGGAGTCTCCCTGCCATCCTCAAATTTGACTCCTGATAGGAAAGGAGTCGGAGAAAACTTGCAGTCTGTCATGTGAAATCTCTCAAGGAGATCTCGTGCATACTTGGCTTGAGACAGTTTGATGCCTGATGCATCTTGACTGATCTCAAGTCTAAGGAAGAAGTGTAGTGGACCCATGCCCATCATCAAAAACCTGTCATGAAGAATCCTCTTGACTGCAGCAATCCCTGAAGTCGAGAAATCGGTGTTCAACAAATCATCAACATACAAAACTAAAAGTAGAAGTGAATCAACCATCTTGAGAATGTATACATTTGGGTCTGATTTACAATGTACAAAGTTTTGTGACAACAGGTAGGAGTCCATCTTGGCATACCAAGCCCTCGGAGCCTGCTTGAGGCCATAAAGTGACTTCTTCAGTCGACGGACCAAAGATGAGCCCTGCATAAATCTCTGGGGCTGCTCCATGTACATCTCTTCAGAGAGATCACCGTGAAGAAATGCATTCTTCATGTCCATCTAATGGACTTCCCATCCCTTGGCTGCCACAATGGCAAGGGTCAATTGAATGGAATCCATCTTTTCTACTGGAGTGAAGGTCTCATCATAGTCAATACCATGAACCTGCTGGAAGGCTTTGGCGACAAGCTTGGCTTTGTATCTGCTGATCTGTCCATCTGCTATGCTCTTGGTCCTGTAGACCCATATGCATCTGACAAGTTTCCTCCCAGAAGGAAGGGGAACCAGATCCTAAGTTTGGTTCTCGAGGAGGGAGTTGTACTCCTCTTGCATGGAGGATTCCCAAAAGGGATTTCCAACAACCTCGCCATAAGACTATGGATCTGAAGACTGAACCAAGAAAAGATGCCTAGAAGGAAATGGTTCAGTGGCAGTGAGTGCAATAGGAGGCTCCTCAAAATCAAATCGAGCCCTCCTAGTATCGACTAGATCACCTATGAGATCCCCTGCATCCTGAAGAGTAGTCTGTGCCCACTTGGGCCTCTGCTCTAGCTCTGCAACTACATCTGAATGCTATGATTCTACATCTGACTGTACTGACTTTGACTCTGAATCTGAATCCTCCGAGTCCTCTGAATCAGAACTCTCATCTGAAGAAGAGTCGGCATGTGCATGCTCATCATCTCGGACAAGTGGAAGAGTAAAAGTGTTTGCATGCGACTACTGAGGTACATGCGAGACACTTTCCTTGAATTGGACACTACGCTCAATGATGAGCCGGTCCGAGGAAAGATCAATAAGCCGATATCCCTTCACACCATTAGGGTATCCAACAAAAATGCACTTAGTGCTCTGTGGATCAAGTGCCTTCCTCTTTTCAGAGGGAATTTGGGCCCATGCATGTGAACCAAAAATGCAAAAGTGGGTCATTTTCGGTTTGAGGCCACTCCAAGCCTCGTAGGGGGTCTTATCCTTGACAGATCTATGAGGAGATCTATTTTGGATGTATGTTGCACAGTTAAGTGCTTCATCCCATAGTCTTTGTGGTAGTGACTTTGCATGCAACATGCAAGATGTCATTTCCTTTAGAGATCAATTTTTTCGCTCAGCAACTCCATTTTGCTGTGGAGTGTAGGGAAATGTATGTTGCAACTGAATCCCTGCCTCATGGAAAAGATTGTGGATCTCATGATTCACATACTCTCCCTCGTTATCATTTCAGAGGACTTTGATATTCTTTCTGGATTGTCTCTCAACCAAAGATTTGAAATCTTTGAGGTGTTGAAAGACTTTTGATTTTTGCCTGAGAAAGTAGATCCAAGTAAAACGTGAGAAATCGTCAACAAAAATGAGAAAAAACCTATCTTTGTTGATCGATGGATGTGGAAAAGGACCCATGAGGTCACTTTGGATCAGATCTAAAGGTGCGGAAGCTCACTGAGACTTTCCCTTGTCGAATTTCTCTTGAGGGTGTTTTCCGAGAACACATCCCTCACATACTCCCTTGGAGAAATGGATGTCTGGTAGACCATCAACTAATTTTTTCTTGCTAAGATGTTGCATGTATCTAAAATTCAAATGTCCAAACCTTTCATTCCATATCCTACTACTTTCATCAACATGAGTAAGCAGTAAAGCAGAATCAGGTTCAATGAATTCAGAAAATGTATACAATCTAGATTGATGATTTACCTCACCGGTAGCAACCTTGTAGTTGGTTTGCATGTCGTAGATATCCACAAATTTTGGTGTGAATACGACTTTCTTTCCAGTGCCGAAATTCGTCATTTGATACATAGAGAGAAGGTTGACAGAAAGCTTGGGAACATGCATCATGTTCTCGAAGCTTCCATTGGTGAGTTCAATCCTTCCTTTGCCAGTGAATTCAACAAAAGAGTTGCCCCCCATCAGAATGGGAGGAAATTTCCATGCATCCAAAGAATAATATACTGCTTTTGAGGCATCCATGTGATGTGATGTTCATGAATCTACAATCCAAGCATCGGGAGAGGAGTTGATGGCAATCAAGGCATGGCTAGAATTTCCTTTCTTGGAATTCAGATCTTCTGGCTTCTTCTTCTTGGCACCCTCGGGGATGCGATCTCCAAGGTTGTTTTTCTGAAGTATCTAAGACATCAGATCTATTTGTTTTTGCATGCATGTAGGTTCCGAATGGAATCCTTTGTGACAGTATGTGCATTTCTCTCATTTTCTTCCCTTTTCTCCTTTGGATCCGGAGGCATCGATGAAGGGTTTTGTGTACCCTTCCTTCTTCGTATGTGCATGAGATTTCCGCTTATATTTATCTTTAGATTTATAATATTTGTGGCTGCCATCATGCAAAGTAAGTGCATGCGCCCTTGGGCCTTTGATTGCTCCCATGTTGATGAGCTTGGTTTTCTCTTGTGTTAGGGATTCGATAAAGTTCTCAAGAGAAGGAATCTTCCAGGTGGCTCTAGAGATGAATTTGATAGTATGGAATGTAGATACGAATACTGAGAATTCAAGACCAAGCTTGGAGAGAATGGTGAGAACCATTTGTTTCTCCTCCTTCGATTTATCAACCCCGCAAGCTTTGAGTTGCGACAATAAATACTTGAATTTTGTAAAGCAATCTTAGATATTCTCTAAGCTTTTTGGATCCAATGTGAGAAGCTCCACCTCCAACATGTTTCCCCTCATCTCATCATGTTTTCCAAAGATCCCTTCCAATATGGTCCAGGCTTCATTGGGAGTCTTATAGGAAGATATATGAAAAAGGAGATTGGGAGAAATAAGACTGCAAATTGTTCCGAGTGCCTCATCCATGCGATTTAAGTACTTGGATTTTTCTATGGCTGATGTCGGCTCTATATATGTATTCATGGTTAACCTATATAACCCTATGCATTGAATATGTATGGATATTTTCTCTTTCCATGAAAAATAGTTGTAAGGTGTAAGAATGAATTCTTTTTGGAATTCCATCTTTTCGTTGTCTTCAATCTTTTGTACCTGCAAAAATTTTTGGTGTAGATTTTGCTTAGCAGTCCATCAACTATGAGACCATGTAAATGTGTTGAACCTGCACATAATAGATCTAGCTAAACAATAATACACACATTTGCAGAGTTAATTGGAAAAGGAAGAAGAAGGAGAGAAAGAATGGAAAAATTCTCATTAACCGTTGTGAATAATGAATAATTTACACATGATATACTCTGTATATCTCAATGAGTTCAACTTGAGGTGAAACAATGCGCCATAGTGGTGGTCTAGAGTGATATGGAAACACACCAACAGTTATGGGAGTGAACTGCCACCTATTCTAGTCTCTCAGGCAATTACGAGAGTGAACTGCCACCTAGTTGAGTTAACTAGTCAACTAGTCTTCAGTTAACTGACTAAACAAAGAGTACTGAGGAATTAACTCAGGGAATCAAGGCTAATGCACCACTCTGGTGATGATACCAAGGCAAGGTCGAATTAGCATGGTGATGATCCCAATGAAACATCTAAACTCAACTCAACTAGTCAAACTGAAGTGTCAACTGAAAGAGAATATTCTCCAGGTGGAATATTCTCTCCTAAAATATAGGAGACTGGATAATGACTAATTATGACTAATGAAAAAATAAAAACCTTAGGAAAAAGAAATCATAGGTGTGTGTGAAGTAACTCCAACGTAGATGCTAATTTGTTGTCCCTTTTATCATTTTGAAATGTTGAACTGAATTCTATCCCCCAACCACCAATCCTGTAACTGCTTACCCAAAATCTAGAAATAATCTTGATGTTGATACTCTACTTGGAAATCTGGAAATGATTGCATATCTCCTGCCTTGAAATATGGAACTGCTTAGTCAATCGATGCCTCAATATTTCAAACAAATCCTCCAAATTAAAGATGATCTGGGATCTTTGGACACTTCATATCTATGTGTTGTGCCATTTCCCCTTAATTGACTCCTTCTTTCGATTTTTAGAAAAATATGGTGCTAACAAGTGTTATGGATGAAGATCACGCTTTGATGGAACCTTGGAATCATTTGATCACTTGGGCATGTAATTTTTACAAGAAATACGAAATCCTTTGACTTCCATCTGGATACTCTGTCACTGCAATACAAAAACACTCTAACATTGAACTATGAACTTCTTCAATTGCATCCCTTTTCTGGAAAAAGATTGTATATTGTATTTTGATACATCCTGGATGAAGAGAGGCTTCCATGTTTGGACATCATCAACAACATGTTTGAGCCTATTTGAGCTTTTTGACTCGTTTCCATATGTCTATTACAAATTTCCATCTAGAATTCCTCATTAGAAGTTTGTAACTCCAAACAAAATTTGTGCTTCATGTCATCAGATGAGGAAAATCTCTTAGAATGGTGATTGGGTCTTTGGTCAAGCAATAATGGAAAAACATTCCTCGGTTTCTGCAACCTATATGTTACTATTTCTTGTTGGTCAAGAACACTCATAATTTAATGGATTTTTGTAGAAAACTATGTATGTATGCAATCCTATATCATGTGCATAAGGCACAAACTGCTGATGATGAGGCTGGAAATGGACACTTTGTTCAAAACACACATTAGTATGTAATTCAACACCCCAGATGTTAGGATGTAATTCATAACCCTGCAGTTCGAGCCAGGAAAAATTATTATTGTATAATGATGATGTAAACTGCCAAGATTGGGTTCTTGTCCTTTCACAGGGAATTCGGTCCTTATCTCATGTTGGGCACCAAAAAAATCAAGGATCAAAGAATCATGACCAGAAATACTTGAATTGTTTACATACTAATGATAACTACTGATCACCTCAGCTTTCCCTTTCAAAGGCAATTCACCCTTACCAATTTTGGATCGCCTGGTTGAATGAATTGATTTGTGTGATTGATCGCTCATGATCACTATTGGTAGGGTCTCGATCATCATCACAACCTCACAAGCCTCGGATAAAACAATCATGAGGCCTATACTTAAATGCAAACATATTTTGGTTTGTCAAAATACCATCAACAAAGGGACCCATAATGAACAAATTCGTTGCTTGATATGGGCATGATTGGTACAAAAGATGTGTTGAAGAAACTTTGATTTTTTTCTGGATGGTGTTTGTCATAATTTGTGCAACACATGTCAAATAGATCCGCAAATAAGCAAATATAACCAAGAGGAACCATGCCCATGGAACAATGAACAAGATGGAACCAAGGCTTGAGAACATGAGGAACCCTTACTTCGGGCCTTTGGGCTTTGGGTGATAATGAGTCAATGGAAATGTTATTACCCGAAGGCTGAAGTCCAAAATGGAAGAATGACCAAGACAAAATTGCAACCACTGACATATTGGGGCATGCTTAAAACTTGTGCAAGTTGAAATACCCGAAGTGTCCGACTGTCGTTGATCTTCATTTTATATGGACAGTTAGATGATAAGTTGGCAGAAAGCATTAAATTTTCTTTGTTTGGCCTGTGAACTGGTGCTGGTTAATCATGAAATAGGATTTCCCCAGCAGATATCTCTGGCACAGATCTTCAAGTTTCTTCTTGTCAGTTGGATCCAATTTCCCTATAATCTTATCATCTATGATGGTATTCCTCATATTGTATGCATAGTTCCCCAAATAATTTTTTTTTTAGCTTCCTGCTTCAACTTAAGATCCTCATCCTTAGCCTTGTATTTTTCTGCATCCTGAACCATTTTTTCTACCTCATCCTTGCTTAGCCTACCTTTGTCGAAGAAAACAGTGATCTGAGGGACACCCCTTGGGGCAAAAAGCTTCACCAGGGTTGATACTCTTGAGAAAAACCATAACATTTGGTTTTTAAAATTTGGTTTCGTGTATGAATTCTCAGACAATAAGACCCCTTGGCATACTTATTGGACACCTGTGAGTGTTGTGTTGTTCTGAACTCGAGATTTGATCTGTGTGAGCTTGACCTCAACACTTGCGAGCTCTTTTGCCACTTGGAAATTTGTTATCTGCAAACAATAGACCTTTGGCAGCGGTGCACTTGATATTCCCTGGGGCTCGTGATAGTTGTGGATGCTGCAGAAACTGGATCAACGTCTCCTCATTAGCTAGGAAGGCATAGGTTTGGAATGATCACTTGACATCCAATCATTTTAAAACCCTAGCAGTTGGCATTTTTATTACTGAGATATATCCCACATTGCTCCGACAAATTAATAGGTTGTTGTTTAAATATGCCAATGAATGCTAAAATTACCGACGCGTAGTGCATAAACGTTATCCCCTGATGGGATCCCTCCTCGGCTCCTTTTGTGAACTATCTTGTGACTTGGTATGTGATGTGGCTTTCGTTGGATAGCTTGGAGATTGCATTTGAAGGGTAATAGGCCCAGTACAATTTACATAAAAATACTTTCTTGGCCTCAACATTTGGCTCTGGGCTCTTATATAGGTTTGGCTATATTGATAACTAAATACGACCTAGGTCTTGGATAGGTTTAAACTCTTTTATTTATTTTTAATTTTTTTTGACAAGAAGGGGTAGAGGAATTTATATTAATAGGTGGACTAGCCACTGATACGTTTAAAAAATGGCTTTGCTTCACTGAGTGACTGCCAGAATGGTGCTTATCAGTGCTCCTGAATACACTAAACTTGTTAAAAATACTTGGTGCATGAGTATGTTCTTGGCCTCAACATTTGGCTTTGGGCTCTTATATAGGTTTGGCTATATTGATAACTAAATACGACCTAGGTCTTGGATAGGTTTAAACTCTTTTATTTATTTTTATTTTTTTGACAAGAACGGGTAGAGGAATTTATATTAATAGGTGGACTAGCCACTGATACGTTTACAAAATGGCTTTGCTTCACTGAGCGACTGCCACAATGGTGCTTATCAGTGCTCCTGAATACACTAAACTTGGACCCTTACCTACAGAAGCTAACATTAAACCTGCAATTACAGACTTATTTAATGCCTTGACTTCTATACAAAATGTCAAGATGTTGAAGAAGAGGAAAGCTCGCTTCAGACAGAGCGACTGGATTAGTTTTGGGATCCTGCTTCCACTCATTGTTAAGCTGGGACATTTTCACTTCCAACTGACCTATTCTTTCCTCAAACTCTTTCTTTGGATTCTTGAGTTCTTGATGCAACTTGCTCAGTTCTTCAGTAAATCCGAACTTTGTTGTGGTGATGTCTTGTTCCAGCTTCTCCAACTGTCTGCCTTCTTCTGTATCCATATTCTCAAGAAAATCCAGTTGGAACTGTAACATTTGCTTGAGATTATCCAGCGTAGAGTCCATTGCCTTCAGCCTTTCCTCCATGCTTGGCTTGTTGCTGGAGCTTGCTGCCATTTCGTGATGCCTCCCCTTCTTCGAGCGACCTGATTCTTCAAAGACAAGTTCTCAGGAGAGCTGTGCATAGGAATGACTTGAACCTATGATTTCGCCTTGGATTTAAGCTCGCCTTCCTTGGCCTTCATTATTTCGTCCTGGGTTGCTAAATTCAAGAGGTATGGATGAGGTGTTCCTCTGTCACTTCCCTGTCTGAGATCTGCTTGTGCATGGTACCTTCCTTTGTCCCTTTCACCCAATAGCGTGCCCCTAAGCTGACTGAGCCTGAGCGCTTTCTCTTTCATCCTTTTCCCCTTCTCGTCCACTTGCATATTGAGTGCGGGTTGTATCTCATGGTTCACGACAGCTCCACGGTGGACAACGTTCCATTAAGATTCAAATTTCCCGGCGCCAGGAGGGCGCCTTTGTTAGCTTCAACATCCTCTTTCTCATTCAGCTCTCTTAACACATGATATATCTTATATGAGCTGAAACGCCCAAGGAGGAGATGGATTTTGTCCAATAGGTTGTTGAGTTTCGCGCTTTGTGTTTTATATCGGTAGATAATGGCTCTGATTACCAATTGGGAGTCTCCTACTATGACCAGGTTCTGGACCCCATGCTTGCTAGCTTGGCGCAGTCCCTGCCACAATGCCATGGCTTCTGCACTGTTGTTGGTATCAATACCTAAACCCAGGGCGTAGCTTATCGTTGTTTATGCATTGGGACTTTCAATTATCCCTCCTCCACCTACTAGGCCTGAATTTCCTTTTGAGGCCCCATCGAAGGACATGATATAGGCCTTTCTCTCTGATTTCCATTGGTCAAACTTCTGTTTTCCTTTCTTGATTTCACAATCCTCTTGACTTGGGAGGCTAACTGTGATCCCAATTTGACTTTGAATTTTAAACTGATCCAACCAAAGATCTTTTATTTCTTCTAGCTTCCCACTGTATTTTGATTGACATAAGTAAGGGGCGCTTTCTCCGAATAGTGCTTGAATTTTGGCTACCACTATGGGTGCGCTCCTTTTTCTGTCCCTGAAGATTCTGTTGTTTCTTTCCAGCCATAGATTCCATAGAATGTACTTTGGGAGGACTTTCCACAGCGCAAAGGCATGGCTTCGTTTTTGTTTCTGGAATGGGTATAGGGAATCCCAGTGTTGGAGAAGACTTTTGGTGTCTTGAGGATGATTGATTTCAGTTTGAATGCCAATTGCTAACCTCTAGAATTCTTTGGAATAGACGCAGTTGAGGAGGAGGTGATCTGTAGTTTCTTCTGCCTGTTGACAAAGGGGTCACCTGTAGGGGCCCTCCCAACCTTTCCTTTGGAGGCTTTCCCCTGTTTGGATGCTATTATGGGCAAGAGTCCAGATAAACATATCAATTTTAGGAATGGACTTGGACTGCCAAATGGATTTCCAGATGATCGGATTAGGTGAGATGTTGGGAACATTTATAATGATTCGATATCCATTAGCTGTGGTGTATGGCTTGGCGTTCTTTCCCCAGCCTCTCTCGTCCTTCCCTTTTTTTTTGAGGGGGGCTTTCCCCTGCAGACAGATCTTAAGAGTGCTCCAGTCCCCTTCTAAATCCGGGGGTATGTTGCCCACTCCCCACCCTTGCCATGACTTGTACCTATCATTCCCCCAAATTGAGATGTCGAAGAGAGTCTTTAAATTTTGGCTTTCCATCCAGTCTTTGAGGCACCGCAGGTCCTATCTCAGGTCTAGAGGAGGATCTCCTAAGATTGAATCTTGCCAGATTTTGATTTTCTTTCCATTTCTTGGCACCCAGGTGAGATGGGGATTGAAGTGGGGTAAGGCCTTTTTGCAGAGTGTAAAAATAGGGGATCCTTTAGATTCCCCGCAAGGGTATTCTATGCATTGTTCCCTTGATCCCCTAAAATATTTTTTCCATAGTGCTACTTTGCTCTAGGCTGGTTTACCGGTGACAATATTCCATAGTAGCTTTTCCCCCAATGCCAGGTTCTGTACTCGGGTTTTTTTGAAGTTGAGTCCACCTTCCAAGAGAGGCTTAGAGGTTTTTTCCCAGTTTATCAGGTGCATTTTCCTACCTGTCTGCTTTCCTCCTTCCGACAGGAAGCGTCTTTGCATTGCTTCAATTTTTTGTATTGTGGAGCCAGGGGCTAGAAGCAGCGAGCTCTGATAGATGGGTACGCTGGCCAGAACTGAATTAATTAGGACAACTTTCCCTGCAAGATTTAGCCAGTTCGCCCCCCAGGTGGAAATTCTCTTCTTTAGTTTGTCAATTAGGTGGTTCCACTGTGAGGCTCTTGGGGTAGCTTTGAAGATAGGGATTCCCAGGTAATTAAAGGCCTCCTAGTTAGTGTGCCCTTCCATCCCCAGAACTCTAGTTATTCCCATCATTTCCTTAGGCGTAATATTCCAGCCATAAATCTTGCTTTTTGCCTGACTTATTTCACTTCCTGAAACTGCAGCATAAGCATCTAGTTCCTCCTTAAACTTCTTTGCAATTATTGGGCTTGCCCCTCCTAACAGTAGGGTTTCGTCCGCAAATTGAGCGCGATTTATGTCTTTCACCCCTTGCGCTATTCTTAAACCCTGTAGATTGTTTTGAGTGTGGGAGTTTTCAAACTGATAGCTTAGGACAGAAGCTTGGATTGCGTAGAGGAGGGGCGAGAGGGGGAACCCTTGCCTTAGCCCTCTGGAGGCTTGAAATTTTTTTGTTACTCTTCCATTCACCATGGGGGCTATCCACGATGAACCTATACAGGCTTTTATCCATTTTACAAAAGATTGATCGAAACCAAACTTTCTCATTACCTCAAATAAAAACCTGTGATTGACTCTATCAAAGGCATTGGCGAGATCAAGCTTTATAATCATACCTTTGTCTTTCCTTCGAACGCTTGAATGAAGGGCCTCTTGAACTAGGATGATGTTGTCTGCAATGTGTCTACCTTTGATGAAGCCTCCCTAGTTTTCGGGGATGATAAGAGGGAGGATTGTTTTCATTCTGTTTGCTATAATTTTGGTGAGGATTTTGTAGCTGGTGTTGCAGAGGGAAATTGGCCTAAAGCGGTTGAAGCTGAGTGCTCCTTTCTCCTTCAGGATAAGTGCCAGGAAGGCCGAGTTTGTTCTCCCTCCTATCTTGCTGCTCGATTGCGATTTCCTTATCATTTTTGTGAGATCAGATTTGATTATCCCCCAACATCGTTGGTAGAATCTGGCAGTGAAACTGTCTGGTCCTGGAGCCTTGTCCGGATTCATTTGATCTAGTGCCTCCTTTATTTCCTGCTTTGAAACTTCCTTCATCAGGCAAAGGTTGATGTCCTCCTTTATGAGATTTGGAATGATGGAGAGAGGGTACCTATGGGGGTCAAGGTCTGCCCTTTGCGGTTCTAAGTAGAGGGCTTCAAAGGTTTCAAACGCTGCTTGTTTAATGCCTTCTGGATCTGAGATTGTAATATTTCGGGCCTGAATTTCTGTCACTGCCTTGTAATGCTACCTTGCCTCCGCTTGCTTATGGAAATAGCTAGTGTTTTTATCTCCTTCCTGCAGCCAAAGGCTTTTGGATTTTTGCCTCCAATAAAATTCTTCCTCCCTGCAGGCTTTGTGCCATTGTCTTTGGAGATGGGCTTCTTGTAGAAGATCCTCTTTTGTGATTTATTTGTTTTCCAAATCCAGCTGGTGGTTCTCAAGTTGCTTTTGGGCTTCTTTGCGTGAGGTGGTTGGGTCTGGTTTCCCTTTTTCCCAGGACTTTAGAGTAGTCTTTAGGCTTTGAAGCTTCTCTTCCCAAACATAAAAAGCAGAGCCTTTGACCTTGCTTGTCCACTCGTTGGATACTAGACATAGAAAGTCTTTGTCTTGGATCTAGGACGGGTTGAATCTGAAAGGGATGGGTCCCTGGCCTTGATCGGTTTTAAACTCTAAGCGGACGGGCTTGCGATCTGAAATGTTGTGGGGGAGGATTTATGAGGAGGCTATGAGCCCAAGAGTCAAGAAGGATCTTTGGATGAGGAATCTGTCCAGCCTGGAAGCTATATGCCCCAGTCCTACCCTTTTATTGGTCCACGTATAATGGCCTTTGACTGGTTTTATGTCTATTAGATCCAAGGCTGAGATGAGGTCTTCCACCCATTCTCTAGCTGGATCTCTTACTATAGATCCTCCTCTTTTTTCTTCCTGGGTCAGGGTTACATTTAGATCCCCTCCTAAAATAATATTCTCTAAATCATTTTTTTGTAAGAAGTCTTGGAGGGTTTCCCAACAGATCTTTTTTTCTTCTATATGTTGCGGAACATATATATTAAAGAGGCTTACTAGATATCCAGAATCTTTGTGAAGGAGCTTGGTATGAATCCAATGCATGCATGTGTCTGAGCTGATCAGTTCTATTTTGGTGGTGTTCCACAGGGTGCAGAGCCCTCCTGACACGCCTCTGGCATTTTCAGCTATTCCTTGGTTGTTTTTCCAAACGTTCCTTGGAACTTTGAGAGAGTCGTGTTGACTTATCTTGGTCTCCTGCAGGAGTAGTATGTCCGCTTTCGAGGCTTTGGTGATATCCTTGCGAGCTTCCTCTTTCTGTTTACTACCGAGACCCCTACAGTTCCAGGAGGTTAACTTCATTAATTACCTTGGGGGGGGGGAGTGGCCTCCTTGGGAGGCTTTGGATAGCTTCCTTATTTTCCGCACACTGATCAATTGCTTTATGGTTTGCTGTGCACCTTTAAGGACTTCCTTGTAGGTTTCCTGATCTCTTTCTTCTTTTTTGGATTTTCTGCCTCTTCCTGGTTTCTTTGGGGTGGCCCAAGCTTCACTTGCTCCTTCCGAATCGTTGTCGGACGAGATCTCCCCTTCCTCTGTGCCTTGAGTTGCTCCAATCCTTTGGGGGGATTTGTTTTTCTCCTCTTCTTCTGTTTCCTTTTGAGTTTCTCTGTCTTCAGGGATTTGGGTACCTCTTGCTGCTTCCCCTTGGGCGTCTTTGCTCGGCTCTTCTGTCTCACCTCCAGTTTCCAGGGCCAATGTATTGAAGTTGTTAACCATCTCTTTGCTTCCTGGGTTCTTGTCTTGCGTTGGGGTTGACTTTTTGCTTCTTGGACCTTTTGATTTCGGTTTCCCTTTCCGAGCCTGTTGCCAGCCTTCATCCCCTGCTTTTTCTGTATGTAGGTTTTTTGGGCAGTTTCATTGGAAATGGCCGTATTGATGACATCCTCTACATTTGAACGGGAGCTGCTCGTAATCTAGCTTTTGAAAGTGATGCCAATCCCCTACTTTTAGTTTTACCGCTTCCGACAAACCTACCTCTAGATCAACTTCCACACAGATCCTTGCACAGGAGTACTGGTCTTTTGGGTCCACTCTATCTATGTAGTGTCCCAATCCATTTTCGATAGCTTGGAGTGATGAGGAATTCCAACAGTGTATTGGCAGGTTCGGGAGTCTAACCCAGACAGGGACGTCTTTTGGCACTTCCGAGGCTGGATCAAAGCTTTGGGTCCAACGATTTAGATAGAGCCCTTGTGTTCCCATAAAGTATAGTCCATTTTTGAAGATTAGATCTTTGCTCTCCTGAGAGATGAATTTGAAGATAAAATATCCTCTCCCAACCGCATAACACGTTACACTATTTGTTATCAGCGGCCTCCAGTTCCTTTGAATTCAGTTGTCTGTTGTTCTGGCTGAGGGCCAGAGGCCCTTGAATTGACCAACCAGGCCACGATCTGAAAGGGACAGTGCGACCTTCATTGGTTGGTCGGGGGGAAGGTCGATCTCCGAAACGGTGCTTAGTTTCTTTACAAAGCTTGGAGGTTCTGAAGGAGGGAGCTTCTTGCTGCAGGCTACGACTAGCTTGCGAAAGGAGGAGGTTGGGGAGGGAGGGGGCGGCGGTTCCCCTCCGCCCTGGCCAGTCATACTAGCGGCTAAAATCGAACCCTAATCTCAGAGAGAGAGCTATTCACCTTCACACTTAATCCTAAACTCTTTTATTTTTTACCAAACCTTTAAAACAATAATAAAATAAAATAATACAATTTATATATAAAAAAAAATTAGCTTGGTACAATAATCAAATATTACTTTAAAATTATATAAAATAATTTTAAAATAATACAATTTATATATAAAAGAATTCTAGCTTGATTTTATACATCAAAGATAACTTTTATATTTTACCAAACTTTTAAAACAATAATAAAATATTATTTTAAAATTATATAGACCTAGGTCTTGGATAGGTTTAAACTCTTTTATTTTTTAAAAACCTTTAAAACAATATAAAATAAAATAATACAATTTATATTTAAAAGAATTTTAGCTTGGTACAATAATAAAATATTACTTTGAAACTATATTACAATATATTAGAAAATAATTTTAAAATAATACAATTTATATATAAAAGAATTCTAGCTTGGTTTTATACATCAAAGATAATTTTTATATTTTACCAAACCTTTAAAAAAATAATAAAATATTATTTTAAAATTATATAAAATAATTTTAAAATAATATAATTTATATATAAAAGAATTATAGCTTGGTTTAATATATCAAAGACAACTTTTTATTTTTATCAAACCTTTAAAACAATAATAAATTATAAATAATATAATTTATATATAAAAGAATTCTAGCTTGGTTTAATATATAGAAGACAACTTTTTATTTTTATTAAACCTTTAAAGCAATAATAAAATATTATTTTATGTAAAATAATAATAATATAATTTATATATAAAATAATTTTAAAATAATACAATTTATATATAAAATAATTCTAGCTTGGTTTTATATATCAAAGACAACTTTTATTTTTTACCAAACCTTGAAAACAATAATAAAATATTATTTTAAAATTATATAAATAATTTTAAAAGAATACTATTTATATATAAAAGAATTCTAGCTTGGTTATATATATCAAATATAACTTGGATTTTTTAAGATCATTTTCAAAGATCGAGGAATTGTGAGCAAAGAGAGATGGGAGGGCCTCGACAAATTTAGATGTAAAGTTTGAAATTTTCGACAAATTCTGATGCAAGGACTTGTGATTTTGACAGTAGAGAAGCTTGGAAAAAATGGCGAAAGGTGTAGAGGTTTATTGCAGCTATGGAAAGCTTACGAAAGATAACACGAGATTAAAATCTAGTAAAATTGACAAAATTTTTGGCGATGATCTAAATTTTGGAAATGTCAATATTTGTTCTAACAGTTAACACTATTAATAGTAATAGATATTGTAGTTAAGACTTAATATTAATGCAATCTTCTTGTATTTCAACTTAAAATTAAGTATAGTCTTGAAAACAAGAAAAAAAGCATCCACCTTCAATTCAAAAAAGTTAGAATACAAATCCTAGAATGTAAAGTTTTAAGATCATATCAAAAGTTTGAATTATTGGCTATAAAACTTCAAGTATGAAAAACCAATTAGCATACCAATTATGGGGAGATATTCAATCTTACAGATTTTATCCTTATAGAGATAGAGTAATGCTTTAATAGATTTGAATGGAGTAGAATGAAATGGACCATTTAAGGCTGATTACACTGACATTCGGTTTCAATCTCTCGGATTTGCTCCTTGCTCCGATAGAGGTCAATTAGGGGGGGCAGACCTAGGAATGGGAGAACTTAGAAATATTGAAGTTAATTGTTGTCATGAGTCCTTAAACATGTATCGAGGAAAAATCACCTAACCATAAAGAAAAACATAAAATATTATAGAATTCCTATTTACATGCTCTTTTGCAAACAACTTAATAAGTAAAACACAATGAACAATTTGTAAATAGATACATGAAAAAAAAATGCCAAGTAAAATCCTATATATTTTAATATCTTCTTTTACATTAGAAATCTTGTTAGATATATTCTATATTAAATATCATCTCAGTAAACACCCATTATTAATAACTATGTTTTTTTTCCAAACAACTTAATAAGTAAAACACAATGAACAATTTGTAAATAAATACATGGAAAAAAAAATGCCAACAAGTAAAATCCTATATATTTCAATATCTTCCTTTTACATTAAAAATCTTGTTAGATATATTCTATATTAAATATCATCTCAGTAAACACCCATTATTGATAACTATGCTTCACAAGATAACTCTTAACCCAATATTTATGTAACTCGAGTTTTACAAATATCATTGTTAACCACATGAAACAACATTATATAAAAACCAAATATAAAAATAAATTCTATATATAAAAGTAAAGTTGATGATATCATTTAAAATATATTCCCTTTACTACTCAATTTACATACTATTACCAGTAATCCTCACAAGAACACAATTCATATTTAAAATGATAAAATACAATGGTATCCATTAATATAATTTAACGCCCAACAATTTAATGCCTTGGTATTAGTATCATGACAGAAAATCTAATATCACTATAGAACATATTTAAGCTTCTTAGATTTAGAATATACAACTACATTACAAGTGTTTTTTCAAAGTGTATTATTAGACATATTTGTTTGCATGTGTAGTTATATATTTTGGGTATATTCCATTATAAATATTTGTTTTCATATGCAAAATATATATATTCTATCTATTTCAATCTCTTGTATTTTGATTATAATGTAATCAGTAATTTGCTTTATTGATATTTATTAACCTAAGTATATTTTATCAATCAGACTCACTTTGTTAGACTCATATTGTAATATATCAGATATAAAATGTATGCAGAACAAAAATAAAATGTTAGTAACGGCAAAATAATAGTAATATAACCAAAATATTCACCATAATAACATTGAAATGATATAAGAATAACAACATAAATAACACTTTGAATATGAAAACAATGTTCACGGGCCTCTTCGAGGGGGCAACCTCCAGTTGAGCAGAGCTCTATTACAATAATATCCAAGCTAGGGTTCTCATACCCTCGACTCCTATTTATACTAAAAAGAAGCATATAGAGGAGCTTCTATTAGGTCTTCTTACATATTCTATTTTATTGAAAGGCCTTATTAAGATTGACCTTTATTACATCTGAATATATTGTTCTACCTATGTGCGGGTTAGGACCCTTACATGTCCGCCCCCTTAAAAACAACCTTGTCCTCAAGGCTTGAGATGAGGAAATTGTTGCAGAATGGTAGTTGGTTCCCAAGTGGTGTCTGCTGGAGTTGTATCTTTCCATTGGACTAGCACTTCCTTGATGGTTTTCTAATGTAGGCGATGCTCACACTGGTCCAAAACTGCTTCTGGTTGTAGCCAAATGGATCCTTCTTTAGCTAACTCTGGAAGGTTGGTTTGAATTTGTCACTTAGCTCCAATCACCTTCTTTAAGCATGAAACATGAAAAACAAGATGTAGCTTCGAATGACTGGGAAAAGATAACTGATAGGCGACTTGTTCCACATGCTTGAGCACGGTATAAGGACCATAAAATTTGGGCACTATCTTTTGACAATGCTCGGCCTTGAGGGAAGTTTGCTTGTAAGGTTGCAGTCGAAGAAACCCATGATCCCCTTCTGCAAATTGACGTTTAGAGCGACCTTGATCTGCTTGTTTCTTCATGCGATTCTGTGCCATGACCAAATTCTCTTTGAGGGTACGGAGAATGGCCTCTCAAGCTATAAGTGTTAGGTCAACCGCCTGGACCTTTGAGGCACCTAGTAAGTATGAGAGAACTAAAGGTGGCTTCTGTCCATATACCGCTTCAAAAGGAGTCATGCGTGTAGCTGTATGGTTGTTGTGAGTGGGAAATCCCTCTACAGACTAGCACTTAGGGTTTTATCATGCATGCAGAAAAGACCTAAAGATTCCTACTTTCTACCGTCGTCCCGGACCTAATCCCCATTATTCTTAAGAAAATACGTAGTTAAGAAGATCAAGTGAGAATACCTTATTTTGGGCATTTGATATCGATCCTTCTTCACGCTGGGTCACTCTTTGACTGCAGCTCTCCTCCCAAGGCTGACCTACATTCACACAAGACAAACAAATAACTCCACATGCATTTGATCTACAAAATAATGGGTTAGAGATTTAATCAATATATACGTAATAAACCAAGAAAAAATCATATGGTGGGATGGGAAAAGTATTTCTTTATTATTAACTTCAACAAATCAACTTACAATGATGAAGCTGACCACTGCTCCACGAACCTGGTCCTAGGATTCTCTTCAACTATCCTCCAACTTCTTTTCTCTATACTTCTCTTTGCACAAGGATGACTAAAGGTTGGGACAAAAGGAATGCACAATCGGGTATAGTTTCTTTACTATGATTCTTCTTTTCCAAATGGGACCCCTAACCCTTCTTTTATAGGCTAGAAGAAGCTAGGTATTTGGTCGAACTTCTGGCCATGCATGGCCGAAAGGTTTAGTTAACTTACCCAAAGTTGTGTGTTTCATCAACAACTTTCCTTTTTTCATGCTTTTGTAGGTACACACGAGTTGTCTTGGGTTAGCTAGCGTGTACACGCATGCAGTAAAGTATCAGGGCATGTGGGCCTTTATAAAAGGGGTTTTAAAGAAGAGTTGTTCAATAGTGTTTTGGAAAAGAAGGAATTGGAGATGGCTTGATGCCAGGTAAGCATGCCTAGTGCAAATTAGGGTTATAATAGATGCCCCCTAATGTGTGAGGTCAAAAGAGCATCTGATGGACGAAATACATTAACAATCTTCACCGATGTGCCGAACAAGTGAGCCCAGGAACCAGAAATCAGGAGGTGTCGTCTGTAAAATAATAATTGTCTCATCGAGGCGGGCATACCCATGCTCGGGATAAAATAAAATTATGGATACCAATCAAATACACTATAGATCCATGTCATATAACTATATAAAGTGTAGCTGCAAACAATACACAACGGAGATACATCTCGAAATCAAAAAGATATACGTGTAGAGTATCCATCTTCTTAGAAGCTGATAAGCCCTGATGGCTGGAGATGAGGTCTTCAGAGCTCAAGCAAAAACTTCAAAATCTTCAAAACTTAGGTAGGAGTGTAATATGAGTGTACGAATTCACTACCTAGAGGTCTTCGACGGATCGTCGGTCATGGACAAGAGAATATTGATGATCAGACTGAAGGCTTCATTGATTTCGAACAAAGACTTGATTGGACGTTCAGGATGGTCAGGTATGAGGGAAAGAGACAAACTGCAGAGTGGCCAACTCAGGCTTGGTAAAATCTTCCCTTGGACAATAGAACGAGAAATGATGAGACTCAGACAGCATGGAATTAACATAAGTTTACGAGGCAGGAGGCAACACAAACTCTCCATATGTTTGGAAGAATAACCAAACGAAGGAGGACACAACTCTATGTAGCGAGAACAGCTTCCTAAAGTCGTATTAAATCCCAGAGTTTGACGAACAAACGTACAGATGTGCTTTATCCAAGGGTGACTAATTATGCTGCAAATAAAGAAAATACTTTTCCTTTCCTCTTTTTGGGGTATATTTGATTTTTTTGTCTTTTTCAATAATTTTGGAAAAAGAATAAAAGAATGTTATGTTACAAAGGAGGAATGAGTGTTGCAAAGATACAAGTTCAGGGCACAGGGACAAGACTGATGTTCAAAGTAAGGACACTCGGGAAAAATCCTCCAGGGGCCAAAGGTGTCAAGATGCAGAGGCAAAGTTCTATAGGGCTTGCATATAAGGCATGCTTTAGATGGTTCAGTTGAGAGCATAGATGATTTTAGGGGCTAAATTTCGCAATTGGGCTAATTTTCCATGGGTTTTCCCAGAAAACGATTCGCCAATTTCCATTTTTTCTAAAAATGATTCTCCCAAAGTCCATAGAATAATTTGTTTTTACCTTACAGATTGCCAAAATTTTATAGAAACTATACAAAATCCTTATAAATTTGAATATTTTTACAAGGATATCGCCAAACTTTTTACATTTTGCATATTAAGTACTAGTAATATTAGCCGGCGTTTCTACATTTTAATATAAATTTCCATTCTTAATATCATCCATGGTTGAGAGAAACATGGAGCCAACATTAGGCCAAAGACGCGGGTATCCAAATGCAATTAATACAACACACAATGATAACGTCCTTTGATGTGAATTTAATGAGCCTAGAGAAGGTAAGCTCCATGGTTTTTCATATTTAGAGAGTCTGAAAAAACGTAAAAGGAGACTCCACTGGGGTACCTTTTTTGAAGGTATTCTAGTTGGTTCGCAAAAGGGGTAAACTAGCACTGAAAAACCATCTATTCAAAACCATTTTAACGAGTGTGATAAAGACAAGATCACTCGGCCATTTTTTCATTTTTAAGGAGTCTGAAAAAAGCTTAACTATGGACTCCGTCAGGAATGTTCTTCTGGACCATTTTAACGAGTGTGAAAGAATAAGGTCACTCGACGATCTTTTCAATTTTAGGGAGTTTGAAAAGAGGTTAACTATGGATTCCGTGGGGGTTCCTTTTTCATACATTTAGTCCCTCAGGCCCGAAAAAGGGTTAAAATGATACTTGAGAGTAATCTTCTAGAGAACTGAAGTTCCTTAGAGTATACCTTTGTTCGTACAGTTGACCATCCGGACTAAAAAAGGGGTAAACTACCGCCGAACAAACGTGACTTCAAATTTCAGTTTAATGAGTGTGAAAGGCGATAAGATCGCTCGACAATCTTTTCATGTTTAGAGGGTCTAAAAAGGGATTAAAAGAAGACCCGTTATGTTTTTTGGGAGTCCCAAGGGTGAGGTCAAGAGTGAAAAGGAATCATGCAAATGAGGCTCAAACTCGTAATCAAGAAAAACAACGAATCTCGAGCCTACATTCATTAGTGACAACATGGACACCATAACGCAACCAGGATCTACCTAAGGCATCCATGTTCCGATAAGCTTTACCACCAAATCGTGACACTTCTAAAGAAACAATGATGGTTTCGTGTCGCCACCTGATGGGATCGATCCTATGGAAAATGGATAAAGACAACGAGATACAAAAGTCAGGGTGGAAACTAACCTACATGCTCAAGTTGATCATCTGAGGTTTTTCCCACGGACTATCAAAATTTACCCAAAACTCCAAAAAAAATGTCCCGATACCCGATCATACCCTTCCAACGCAACTCCTGAATCACCCTAAATGGTTTTTGGTTTAAAGAAAATGATAAGTGGGGCCAAAAAAGTGAAAAAAAGGGCCAAAACATCTATAAATAGCAGCTGGCAGCTCATTATCACCATTGTTGATTTGGAAATTGACTCTGGAGCAAAAAACCCCTTTGATAAAAGTGGTGATTCCGGGAGCTACAGTGGACGAAACGACCTTCTGTTTGGACGAAGTAAGTATAAACTCTCTTCTCTTGCAATTTAAATCTTTATTTATGCTTTGGTTTCAAGTTTTGGGGGGGTGTCGACCTTCAAAAGGTCGGCCCTAGGTCCACGCAGGCTATCTTATGACAGGATGCGTGTACATTCGGGTAGAGGAAAAACTGCATGCGTGTACACGCGACTATCATCATTACAGCCAGCGTGGACCCCCTTATTAATGAAATTTTTTTAAAACAACAAGGGTTAACCCTCCTGAACTTGGTGTTTTGCAGGATGTATGTTCACTGGAGGGAAAGAGAGAATGAGGAGGTTAGTGAGTTGGTCGAGGAAGACCCCAATGTTGTTGCTTCTTTAATGCAATGTGGGATGCTTGAGTTCTTCCTATGTCCTTTTATGTGGGCACAACCTAGGCTACTGAATGCCTTGTTTGATTATTGGCATCCCAACGCAGAGGCCTTTATGTTAGAGGGGCAGTCACTGGTGCCTACGACAAAGGACATATATTTTTTGACTGGCCTCTCCAGGAGAGGGGAATCAATCAATTTTCGGACATTTCCTTCGAGGCCTCATAACATATTAGAATTGATAGGACTTTATTGTGAGGCTGGTACAGACTGATCGAGCTCACAGGTGCCCATAAGCAAGATCATGGACTTATCATTGTAGGTGATTGTGTTGATTATTGGGTAGATGACTTGTTCTGCGGCTCTACATCAGGCGTCCCATGCACAAATGAACTGTGCAGTCCAGTGCTTAAATGCACAAATATTTGACTGGAGCACTACACTGCTAGATTGTATGAAGAGGCAGCTGACAGATTGCCGGTCGCGGACGCAGAGGAACTTCAGGTTCAGGATGATTCTATGCTCTTTCTTCTTTGAAAGAGTTCTGAGTTTCAATCCTCGAGTGGTGGCACGAGGACATCATGCCTCTCTTCTTGCGGTTTTCATATGGGCAGTGTTACTGCCACGATAGGGTGGTGGGAGGACCAATGAGTCCTTTGATGATGATTTCTTTGCTTGGTTGTCGCGACAGATCCTGGTCATAGAGGATTACCCTTATGTTGGGATTGATTTCTCGAGAGATCCTGAGATATCAATACCTCCTGGTGAGGAGCAAGGAGAGATGGGTAAGTTTGCATCGTTGTTTTTTCTTTTTCTTTTTTGTGAAACATATGTAATTTTTATGTTGTTTTTTTTATATATCATTTTTTTTTATACCAGAGTATTTGACGGATATGTGTCTATTATGTGCAAATGTGGGACCAGTGTGACCTGCAGATTATGCGAGGAACAGGCGTCGTCCTCTGCTAGGGGACACACTTGACGCCACAGGGGGACCAACAACAGTAGGAGAGCTTCCAACCAATGAGGCTGAGAGGATTTTGATATGAGTCAAGGAAAACTTTACCTTGCTCACCCACATAGTCCCTATGGCAGAGATTGAGGATCTACCACCATCTATGCAGCCTCATGTAGTGGGGGCACCACGGACATGGGTTCGATTGTTTCGGCATTTGGAAAATGCTTTTGATCATTACAACAAGGCCCACAGGCCCTGACCTTAGTTAGTCTAGATTTTTCACGTGCCGAGAGCACTACTTGTATATATTTTTTGAGGGCATAAGCCCCATTACTGGTCATACTTTTGAGGCGCTTGTGTCCACCTATGTACTTTGATGATTATGATATTATATATGGATTTTAATGTCTTTTTGTGTCTTATGGATCATATTTGTCTTTAAAAATGTATTTACATGTTTATGTGTATGTCCTTTCATATGTGTGCGAGAGGCCAATCTAAAATTTGATTAGCTAGAGTATCTATAATTTGGTTTAATCTCCTAGGAACATGAAAATATGTAATATGATCAAAGCTTCGTTCTAAGAGACGTACCCTAAGGAATCGTCGGTGTAAAGTCGGATCATGAACATGGTAGACTCTATTTAACTGAGACACAACCAGCTAAGCGTCTAAATAGACCCGAAGATGAGAGATACCAAATGATAGGGCATCACGAAACAACTCAATAACTACACTGTACTCGACGACATTGTTTGTGGTGTCACCTAAGCATATACCTCCGGAAGATAATAACTGGCCTCAAGGTGTAAAAATTACCCAAGCTGTGAAGGCAAGCCTCCGAGTGTGCCGGCTAGGACCGTCTGCGTATCCAATGAACACCTTGGATTCACTTGACATCTACCACGGTGACGAAAGATAACATAAAAAATGACACGTCCATAATACTAAAAGAAACTAGAAAGTAATAGTACAAAGACTATACATATGTTACAAAAAGTTACCCAAGGTGACCTACCTATGAGTAATACTTCTTGAGGTAGAGCCCATTTCTAGGCTCGGCCAAAGCATTTCCCTCAAAGTCGACCAGACGATAAGCACCCTTTTTTAGAACCTCTTTTATGATGAAAGGTCCGAACCACATGGGTTTGAATTTTCCTTATCCCAGGGGGTCCTTATCTTGGTCATAGACCAGGACAAGGTCGCCTTCAGAGAAAATCTGAGGATGAATGGACTGATCATATTGACAGTTGAATTTATGTTTGTGAGCCTCGTTGGCTAGGGCCACATCACGACACTACTCATTGAGCTGCTCAAGGTATAATAACCGTTCTTCAAGTGGAGAAGTGTCTGGAAACAACTGTACTGCTAACTTTAGGGACGGGATCTGACATTCAATAGGCAAGACTGCTTCCAACCCATAAACGAGTTGAAAAGGTGAGAAACCAGTTGCAGTATTAACAGACGTTCGGTAAGACCATAATGCTGAGTATAACATCAAATGCCAATTTGACTTGGCTGAGTTGATTGTTCACTGTAGGATGGTCTTAAGAGATTTATTTACAGCTTCCACCTAACCATTTGCTTTGGGGTAGTAGGGTGACGAATTTTCTTTCCACAACCCAATATTTGATGTTAACTCAGTCATCATCTGGTTCTGAAAGTGACTGCCATGGTCAATGAAAATCTCTCTCGGGACACCAAACCTTGCTATTATCTGGTTGAATAAAAAGAGAGTCGTAGTCTCTCCATCAACTTTAAACGTTGGCATAGCTTCGACACACTTCGTGAAGTAGTCTACGGCTACAATGATATAACAGTGCCCCCTTGCTAAAGGAGGGTTGCATGTAGTGTAATCAATCCCCCACTTGGTGAAGGGACCAACTGTGATGACAGGAAACATGGGAGTGGGATGTGCCCTCATCTTCTGAGAGAAGATATGACACGGGTGGCACTTCTTGACCGATTCGATACAATCTTTGGTTAGTGTCGACCAGAAGTAACCTGCTCATAAAATATTTTGGGTTGTTGCCAACCCAAACAAATGACCTCCACATGCTCCGGTATGGCAATCGTTAAGCACGATAAATGCTTCTTTGTGAGTGAGACATCGGCGTAGGATGCAGTCTACACCTCTTCGATACAACATATCATCGAGTATGAGATAATTCTTGGCTTGATGGCGTATACTTCGATGCTCATCATGAGAAGCAGAGGTGGGGCACTTCAAAGTATGGAGGTATATAAGTATATCTCCGTACCAGGGATTCGAAGATGTGATCAAAAACATATCTCCTCGGATAGGCAACTCTTCGGGCACAACATCACCTGACTCAAACAGAAGTTCTAAAATAAGTTCTGTGAAGACCAGTGACTTTTTGGATTTCGCTGAAATGAAATCTAAGTCAAATTCCCGGAGGATGACTATCCATCTATTGATCTTTCTGCCTATTACCCATCGTGTCAACATGTACTAAAACAGATTCACAACAGCAATGATGGTGGTCTTGCGAAACAAAACATAATGATAGAACCATTGAACAACATGGATTGCTGCCAACACAAGTTTTTCGATATGAGAATAATTGAGTTCCGATCTGACTAGGCCTCGACTCAGGTAATAGATCACATATTCTGAGAACAAATCATCTTCCTGAACTAAGACCATGCCGATGGTTGACTCTACTGCAACCAGGTATAATAAGAAATCTTTGTTATAGTTAGGTGGCCGAAGCAGAGCGACAATTGTGAGGGCATGTTTCAACGCATCGAAAGAGTGTTGAGCAGCATCATCCCAATGAAAAGGAATGTCTTTCTTCAGTAAGCGCATGAAGCCCTTTGTGATCTCGGCATAGTTGGCGATGAAACGTATTAAAAAATTCGCCTTGCCCTGTAGACTCTGAAGTTGAAGGATTGTGCGTAGGGGAGGCAACTGAATTATTGCCTCAAGCTTGAGAGGATCAACCATGATCCTTGTTGTTGACACTATGAAACCTAACAAACGTCCTGATGTTACGCAAAAGATGCACTTTTTTGGATTCAAGCAAATCTGGAAGTAGCGACATCGCTCAAAGATAATTCAAAGGTGTGTGGGATGATCCGTTCTCTTGCATGATCGCGATGCTAAATGATCTAAATAGGCCTCAACTATATGATTGAGATCATGGAAATCAAAAGACATGGCCCGTTGAAAGGTCGCTCCAACATTTTTTAGACCAAAGGGCATCTTACAATACGCGAATGTACCCCACAGACAAATGAATGTCATTTTGTGTTGGTCTTTGGGTTTGATTTGTATTTGATTATATCCCGAAAAATCGTCCATGAAAGAGAAGGCCTCGCAACCTGCACATTCATCAATTATCTGGTCAATGAATGGTGTGGGAAAATTATCTTTTGGACAAGCCTTGTTTAAATCACGTAAGTCTATACATACACGAATCGTGCCCTATTTCTTATTGACCAACATAGGATTTGACACCCATTGGGTCAAATGGATAGGATAAATAAAACCGACTTTTATCAGTTTCTCAACTTCAACCTTAATGGCTGCTGCTTTCCTGGGATTAACTGGACGAAGATTTTGTCAAACAGTCTTGGCATATGGATAAGCTGTGATTTCATGTTCCACTATTTTTGGATCGATGCCTGGCATTTCCTCATAAGACTAGGAAAAAATGTCACGAAAATCTTTAAATAGATCTGTGTAGATTTGAATCTCTCCGGGGGAGCAGACAACTCCAACGAAAACATTCTCCATGACGCCAGGGGTTCTGGAGATATTGATCAGTATGGTTTCAACGATGGATACCATATTACCCTCGGCATAAACCTCATGTGTAGCTAAGGGATTAATAGGACAAGACCTATCTCCAGTCATAGTCAAGGTGAATTCTCTGGCTTCGATTCTGCTTAAATCTCGGAGGAAGTATGATCTGTGATGAATATTGTCCCAGGTTTTGTCCAGGCTAGTCACTGCTTCAATTACTGGTTCATTGGAGGGAAAGAATAAGTCTAACGAATTGGTGTCAGCAAGAGAACCTTGAGCCCAAATAGGCTCTAGAAGCGGATCTAACTCTTGTGCGGGAGTTGGATCTGTGTCGGTGGAAGCTTGCTAGACTAAAGAGTACGCTACTTCAACTGCAGACAAAGGCATGGACATGCCTGGGTGCCCTGTCCCTTCCATCGTGGCTGATGGGGAAGGAAGTATCCATGGATCATTGAAGTAAGTCGTGCAAAACGACGAAACTTGGAAAATATCAACCTTATGGTGGTCGTATATGAATTTGAAATTGCCTTGAGGGAGCGGGTAATCGAAGGTACCCGTCAAAGATGGGCACAAAACAACCCCTACGTTGACTACGCCTGGTTGGGGATTATCAATCATTGGGACCACGGATACCCCCAATGAAGGGTCATGTCTGGAGAAAGACAATTGATCAATGGTCACAATTTGGTCCTCGTGTGGAAACAATAAGACCCGAAAAACTGTAGCAACCACTGCTTGCATGGTGTAAGTCCAACTCCTTCCTAACAAGAGATTATAGTCGAGGGATGCGTCGACTACTTCTACCTCGATGCACACGGTCTTCCCTCCTAATTGCACGGGGAAAGAGGGAATGATACCATGTGGTCGGAACGAATGACCATCGAAAGCAATGAGAAGAGTAGGTGACGAAGACAAAACGGGCTGGCCAATGGCCTTCCAACATGCCAATGACATAATGCATGTCGAGGCGCCCTCATCAACCACCGTGCAAAAATTATTTCGAGTAAATTTTTTTGTGGGGTGAGCCACTACTATCTGAAACACTACGTGGTAAGGCAGACGAGGTTTTAAGTCGGTTGTATCTAGCATGATGGTACCCAGATTACAAGTCTCGGTAGATCCTAAAGCGGCTAACAAGGCTTTCCTCTGGGAAGGGAAGCTTTGGAGGACCTCCAAAGCAGACATCGCACAAGGGGTTTGAGACAAATTCTCCACCACAGAATAGTTCTGGGTGGCCCTTGCGTTTGGGTTGTGAGAAGATTTTTTGAATGTGCCTTTTGGGATGCGTGTAATTTTTGTTTCGCCCAAAGTCTTCTCAATCTGTAGAGGAAGAGATGGGAGTTCAGCTTCTTTTCCCTTCTCAAAAGTGCTTGGTTTACTGTAATCATGCGCTCTAGTCGATATAAAATCATCACCCTTCAGCATATACACATTTGTGGATGTGGGATTGTTTGAAGACAGAGAGGGTCCTTCACTGCCCCCTTCTGCGCTTGTAGAGGCTTGGGTTAGGTTTTGCCCATGTTGAAATGGATTGGTTAACATGGAAGGATGTTGTTGTGTCACAAACTTTTGGGCCTCTACAAGCCGAGAACATTGGTGGGTCGGGTGGTCTTTTGCACACAGGTTGCATGGATACCTCGCTTTCAGTTTCTCAGTGTTTCCCTCGCCGACATTATAAGTGAGTTTCTTATCCCCCTTACCCTTCTTTCATTGTTTTTTCTTTCCTTCAGGCTACTGGGTGGCCTTTGGATTTGTCGATTGCACTATGTACATCCGACATTTTAGTAGGGGGAGCAGCCAAAAAAATAGTTTTCTCGGCCATTGTGTGTTGTATAGACAATTGTTGCAATTGCTTCATCAGTTGCTCAACGAGCTTTGTTTGTGCTGAACCAACAATACCATCGGCATGTGTTCCAACTCTCTGTCTGGTTTTATCAAGTATTGAGTGTGGCACATCTAGTGAGATCTCGTATAATAAACCAGACTGATAATATATTAGCTCAAGTTGTTGAGCGCTCATGATGGCATATTCTTCAAAAAACACTCCCGACGTTGCCACGTCTTTGGATAACTATGGGACCAAAGAATTAAGGAACCACTCGAGAAGGAATGCTAGTGTGACTGGCACCTTAATTAAACTCTTCTGGCATCTCCATCTTGGATGTGATCAGAGATATGGTCTTCTTTTGTCTATGCAAAATTGGCTAGCAATTCTATGCCAACGTCGTATCTCACAGGTAATTGGAAATGGTTTAGGAAAGCCATTGCCAATTTTCCGAAGGAAGAGTATCTTGAGTGGTCGATCTCAATGTACCATTTCGTGACACTCCTAATGAGAGTACGTTGAAACAATTGCAACTGTACAGAGTCATCTTTCAACGAGTTAGACGAGCACTAAAGATGGAAGGTGGTCACATGATCTCCTGGATATTCATTAGGCTTGGCCTTGAACTTTGGTATATCTGAAGGCAACTTCATTGGCATAGGGGGCCAACGTGGATCATGACAGATAGGGTCATTCAACAACCTCGTCAAGTCTGGAAAATGCAAGGTTGTCAGGAAAGGTAGTTTGGGTTGTTGGTGATAACCAGGGAAAAAGGGACCTGGAGTTTGACTGGCACCAGGTTGCCAGGAAAAGTTTGGCTACTAGCTTGGGTTCTGGTAAAAACCATGTCCATGACCAGAGTACAGATTCTACATGTGAGGAGACATCATCGGTTGATTCCCAAAATAGGATGTAGATAGTTGGGCATGCATTACATTCAGAGGACTTTGGGAAGGGTTGCCCCATGTCGATCCCATGGGGATAGGCATAGTATCTTGTTCGAGGTTCCATTGGTTGTGAAAAGAATTTCCCCAGATCGACATTCCTGACAAGGGAACTGATCCTTGCCAATAATTCCAAGGCCCTGATGCGGAAGAAGTTCTTGGGTTTTCCCCATGTGCAGGAATAATACCCTCCATAGGAATAGGTTGTCCGTAACCGGGATTGCCCCCAGTCGGGAAAGAAGATGATGAGAAAGCATTGTTACCAAACACACCAAATAAAGAAAACAGTGTCAAACCTACTGGCATATTATGCGAAGGTGGTCCTTGACTCCCTGCTCCAAATAAACTAAGGTGTGTAGTTGGCTCGACGGATTGCTGGTGGGTGCCACTGAGCGAAGGGGACAAAGGAGGTATATGACCTCCCCTGTAAGGGAAAGCATTAAAGGAGCTGAAGTGCCCCCCATGTGGCCTTGCAGAGGAGTGTTAGAGATCCTTGCCCCTAGACCTAAAGTCTGTGAAGTGGAGTAGGAAAGTATAGGACTTGTACCTGAGCTAGGCATCCCGTATGAGAACAGAGGGCCTGTCGCACTTGGTGTGAAAGGGGCTGTGGTCGTCACCATAAATGAGATCGGACCACTGTGCGAGGTAGAGGTAGTCGAGACCATGGTGGATAGAACCAGTGATGGTGGGTTAGGAGGTGGACACTCTCCTATGGTGACAACCATAGTGGGAATTGAAGAATTCCTAGAAGGAGTGACAACATTTGTTTCCATTGCTGCGTGCGACACTGTCTGGCACTCATAGGGTGAATTGGTATGATAATGGGTGCCGAAATATCCATGGTTGGAGGTTTATAAGGACCAATATCTTTCACTCCAAAGTCTAAAACGGTTGTTTCCTCCGAATGTTGGTCGGGCACAATTTCTTGTGACCCTGTCGCTTCAAAAGACCCTTGTTGGTCTAGCTTTCACCTTAGTGGTGGCGGAGGTGGCTCCAGTGTAATCAGTGATAGGCCCAAAAGCCTTCGTGACCAGTGGAGCTCATGATCCTCCACTGTGTGAGAAGATCAAAGACACCCTAGGGATTTCTATTCGTTCAAAAAACAACACACACTAAAAAAGTCCCTCCAAGATGAAACAAGCAAACACTAAACTAATTGGAAGAACAGTTACAACAACCAACACTAGAACAACTTACCGGTGCAAGTGAAACTCGAAAATGGAAGCACCCTCTGGGTATACTCTGCAAAGCATGGCCCAATTTCGGTCCTAGGTACCACAGTATACCCCCGCAGTCACCTGTGTATGTCTCTAAAAAGATAGGCAACTAGGTTGCCAACACGCGAACAATCACCAAGCGGGTACAATCGAAAGTCAGGTAGACCACAATGAGCAGGGTATTGAGCCTGAAACCTGTCAAGGGTATCGAAGGCAAGTGGTCCGAAAGACAACTGAGGACCTCGAATGGATTCGAGACCCACGAAGCTCCGTGGAAAATGCAATCGATGGAATCCCAAGACAAGCCGTCTATGTGTGTTCTCCACTAAGATTGGTCTAGCTTTGGAGGGGTTATCTCCTCTACCTTTCTGCATGCGACCTCATGTTTAGCCCCTGTGTTAGAGGGGGGTCCCGGATAACTTTCACGATACTAAACTTTGACACTCCCTAACTCAGACTCCAATGTTTTATTTTAATGGCATTGAAGAGTTTCCTCTCCAACCTAATTCAAGGCCCTAACCCTAAACTAGTTGGTTGACCCTACAAACATAAAAAGTCTAATGAATTTTAGATTTAGCGTTAATTTTTATGGCTTGTCTTAAGTCAAAGGCTATGAAAATGAAACTAGTGATGTTTGAAAGACGAAAGCAAAATAAACAAAAAGCTGGAAACAAAATACTTTCACTTAACTCAAATCTTAAACAACTTTTCAAACTTAAAAATTTTCTAAGATCTTTGAACAGAAAACTCAAAGCAGGATTTCACTTGACTACGAGCTACTTATGATCTAAGTAAACCGTCAAGAACTTATGAAAGCAAAGACTTTTCCCTGGTTACTAATGCAAAACAACACTTTTTAACAAAACAAAGAAATAAAAGTTTTTTTTTTTTTTATTTGAATGCTCACAAAGAAAAAAGGAAAAATACCAACAAGTCAAAACCAAGAAAACTTCTAGCCTAAGAACAGATCACAAAGAGTCACTTTAAAAATCACACACAAGCAAATTAAAATTGGACTCTCACAGTTGTCTAAAAAACCTATAAAATAAAATTTTGAGGAAAACTTCTTAATGAAAAAGAAAGCTATTGCTGTGATCAAACCTAAGTTACCGAACGCTATGATAGAGACCCAAAAACCTAAGAGGTATAACTCTTGTTAAAGGAAAGGATGATTGCCTCACCTTCAACAAAAATTTTCTCCACAAGCACACTGCTGACAGTTCAACAGTAAGCGTGTGCACGCGAGCTGTGGAAAGTTAGAGTGCATGTACACTCGTGTTGGCCTTATACAGGCCACGTGTATCTCTGAAACTTTGAGACAAATGAAAGTCCAAGCAATCCAACCCAGGCAGAGACTACTGATACTGAGAACTAGGATCTCTTGAAGACTTAGACACTTACTTTAACAGAAAAAAGAAAACAATTCAAGGAAAACTTCATAGAACAAACCAATCTGAGGTGAAACCTAAGATATAGACTACAAACAACAAAGACTAGAAAGAGTTCCATAAAATCCCTGAGAAGGACTAATTCTAATAGGGAAGAGGATGATTGCCTCTCTAAAAGAAATTTTATGGAATCATACACGCGACTGACACTTCCTTAGCTAGCGTGTACACGCGGGCTGTGAGAATGTAGGGCATTGGTACATGTGTGCAGACCTTATACAGGCCACATGTACCTCTGTGGGTCTCGAAAAAAAAATGCAGTCAAGCAAAGAAATAGAGATAACTGGTATGGAAGACTAGAATCTCTGTTAGCTCAGACTTTTACAGAAACTTTAAAAACAGGAAATGAAACCAGTTCTTAAAAATACCCAAGACAAAACATTCCCAGAAACCCTAGATAATCCCTAGTATGGTCGCCAAGTCTGTTGTGAGTGGGAAATCCCTCTACGGACTAACACTTACGGTTTTATCATGCATGCAGAAAAAACCTAAAGATTCCTACTTTCTACTGTCGTCTCGGACCTAATCCCCATTATTCTTAAGAAAATACGTAGTTAAGAAGATCAAGTGAGCATACCTTATTTTGGGCATTTGATATCGATCCTTCTTCACGCTAGGTCGCTCTTTGAGTGCAACTCTCCTCCCAATGTTGACCTGCATTCACACAAGACAAACAAATAAATCCACATGCATTTGATCTACATATTAATGGGTTAGAGATTTAATCAATATGTACGCAAAAAAACATTGAAAACCTCATATGGTGGGATGGGAAAAGTACTTATTTATTATTAACTTCAACAAATCAACTTACAATGATGAAGCCGACCACTGCTCTACGAACCTGGTCCTGGGCTCCTCTTCAACTGTCCTCCAACTTCTTTGCTCTATACTTCTCTTTGCACAAGGATGGCTAAAGGTTGGGACAAAAGGAATGTGCAATCGGGTATAGTTTCTTTACTATGATTCTCCTCTTCCAAATGGGACCCCTAACCCTTCTTTTATAGGCTAGAAGAAGCTAGGTATTTGGTCGAACTTCCGGCCATGCATGTCTGAAAGGTTTAGTTAACTTACCCAAAGCTGTGTGTTCCATCAACAACTTTCCTTTTTTCGTGCTTTTGTAAGTACATGCGGGATGTCTTGGGTCAACTAGCATGTACATGCGTGCAGTAATGTATCAATGAGCATGGGCCTTTATAAAATGGATTTTTAAGAAGAGTTGTTCAACATTGTTTTGGCAAAGAAGGAATCGGAGATGGCCTGATGCAAGGTAAGCATGCCTAGTGCAAATTAGGGTTATAACAATAGTATGAAGTGTTGTACCACCATTCAACTAGGGGTAACCATTGAGCCCACTGATTTTTCTTTTTCGAGGAAAAACACCTCAAATATGTTTCCCAACACTTGTTGACAACTTCTGTTTGGCCATCAGTCTGGGGATGATAAGTTGTGTTGAGATGCAATTATGTGCCTTGTATCTTGAACAGTTCTTACCAAAAATTGCTTGTGAAAGTTGGGTCGCGATAAAAAACAATAGAGTCTGGCATGCCATGAATCTTGAAGACCTGATCCATGAAGATTTGAGCCACCGTGGATGTTGTAAATGGGTGTTGAAGGGCGCAGAAATGAGCATACTTGGAAAGACGATCGACAACCACCATGATGATGGATTTATTTCCCGATTTGGGTAAGCCAGTAATAAAATCCATAGAGATATCCTTCCAAATAGCAGGTGGAATCGGGAGTGGTTGTAGTGTGCCCGACGATTTGACTATTTCTCCCTTGTTGCATTGACACACGTCACATTCAGCTACAAAATTACGAATGTCATGTTTCATACCATCCTAGAAAAGGAACGTTTGACCCTGTCATATGTTTTGGTGAACCTGGAGTGCCCTACTGTGGGTGTAGCATGAATCTCAAAAAGTACCGTGGATTTAAGCTTTGATTGTTTACTTAAATACAAACGGCCTTTGTATCGAAGTTCCTCATGGAGCCAAGAGTACCCTGGGGAAGCTGGAGCATTGGACTGCAATTTCTAGATCAACTGCAAACTTTTGGGATCTTGTAGCCATTCCTGGTGAATGGCTTGGAGCCAAGCTGGTACAATGAATGAAAGAGAAAAAAGGGATCCTTCATCTTCATATTTTTAGGAAAGTGCATCTGAAACCACATTGTCTTTTCCTTTCTTATAAATGATCTCATAATCATATCCAAAGAGTTTAGTCACCCATTTTTGTTGTTCTGGGGAGGAAATGCGTTGTTCTAGAAAATACTTGAGGCTTTGATGGTCTGTCTTAATTTGGAACCGTTGCCCCAATAGATAAGGGCACCACAGATCCATGGCATGCAGAATAACCAACATTTCCTTTTCATAGATGGATTTGCCCAGATTTATTTCAGATAGTTGCTTGCTGGTAAAGGCCAAAGGTCGACCCTCTTGCATAAGGACAACACCAATTCCTTTCCCTGAGGCATCACATTCCAACACAAAGGTCTTTGTGAAATTGGGAAGGGCGAGGACTGGAGTGGTGCACATGGCCATCTTCAAGGTTTGAAAATCTTGAGCAGTGGCTGGAGTCGAAGTGAAAGAGTTCTTTCTGAGGAGAGCAGTGAGAGGTGTTGCAATCTTCCCATAATTCTTAACAAACTTGCGATAATACCCTGTTAAGCCTAGAAATCCATGCAAGATCTTAAGAGTCTTTGGGTGAGGCTAGTCTTGAATAGCTTCAATCGTTTTAGGATCCACCCTGATGCCATCTTTTCCAACAAGATGACCCAAGTATTCTACTTTTGAGGCACCAAAAGCACATTTAGACTGTTTCAGGAAAAGTTGATGCTGAGAGAGTAGATGGAGAACTCGATCCACATAAGCAAGATGGTATGTCCAGGTTTTGCTATAGATAAGGATATCATCAAATAAAAATAAGACAAAATGGCGGAGAAAAGGACGGAAGACATGATTCATGAGGCTTTGGAAGCTGGAGGGGGCATTACACAAGCCAAAGGGAATGACCAAAAACTCATAGTGGCCCTCATGAGTTCTAAAGGAAAGCTTGGGAATATCTACCTCTTTCATACGTATCTGGTGGTAGCCCAAACGAAGATCCAGTTTAGTGAAGAATTGGATGCCACTCAATTCATCTAGGAGGTCATCAATGACATGAATGGGGAATTTGTCTTTGATGGTAAGTTTGTTGAGGGCACGGAAGTCTAGAAACATTCGCCAAGAAACTTCTTTCTTCAGGACCATGACCATAGGAGACGAATAGGGGCTCGTACTAGGGCATATAACGCCTTCATTAAGGAGTTCCTGGACCATTTTCTCAATTTCATTTTTTTGGTAAAAGGGGTGATGATACAGACGGATATTGGGAGGAAGGATTCCTGGTACAAGGAGAATGGAATGATCATGAACACCACAGGAAGGAGGGAGGCCTTGGGGAGTGGAAAATACCAATTGATGTTTAGAAAGGATGGCTTGGAGGTCTTGCGGTACCGAGGGTGTCTCTGTTGCTTGTATGGCATGGAGTTGGGTGATAACACCAGAATGACCTTTTTTGAGCATCTTTTCCATGCGATGGGAACTAATGATCTCAGGTGAACCGACGGTGATGACTTGGAACTTATATTGGTGGCCCTCCTGGTCAAATTGCATGGTTAAGTCTTTAAAATCCATGAGAATGGGACCCAAAGTCCTTAGCCAGTCTGCACCCAACACAATGTCACAACCTCCCATGCCTATAGCAAACATATGGGATTTCGGGTAGTAGTCACCAATTTGGAGACACACATTTTCACAATGCCCTCCACATTTCATGGAACCACCATTGACAATCATGATTTGGAAATTATTGACGGCATGGATGTAGTAATGAGTTTCTTGGGCAATGTGGCGATGAATAAAATTATGGGTGCTGCCACTGTCAACCAGAATGATGACCTTTCGATGCTTGATGTAACTGATTAGCTTGAGGGTTGGGGGAGCGGAGAAGCCAGTGAGAGCATTGAGGGAAATGAATGGTTCTACTTCAGGAGGGTTTGAGGGAGGGGTTATGTTAGTGGATTCAGGTGATTCAGACATAGAGGGGGTTTCTTCATCTTCTTCTAAAATCTCCTCGGAAATGGCTATTGAGTACATTTTTATGCTTCCTTTTCACTCTATAAACTACACTTTTGCCTCTATAACCATCCATTTTGCTTCCATTTCATTCCATATTTTCCATAAAACAACTTATGCAAGGTATATTTATCATAATTTAGCTTAAGAATTGAGTTTTCTAATTTTTGGCATTAAAATTGAAAATTTATCAGTAATTATAGGATTTGACTAAATCCCGTAATTGCTCCTAGGTTCGTGTACTTGCAGGACACCTGGGTGAAATCTGAGACTTGGGCCATGATCCTTGATGTACAAGGATGGATGATGAGCTATCAGATTCAAGATCTGAGCCTTCCAGGTGTTTGGTCAACGCTGGTCAAACTAGGCCACTTCAGCAGAAAATACCCTGTTTTAGCCTGAAATCATGGACAGTTTTAGATTTTCTTGGGATTTGATCATACTTTATGGATTTTAATGGGGCATTCGACCTTCCTAGAACATATTATGGATATGATCATGATATTTAGGAGATTTATTAGCATTATTAGTTTCAAAACTCTTGTATAAATACTCTAAGGCATAAACTAGTAACACAACTTTTGGATGTGAATGAAGAAACTTTGGAATTTGCAATCTTGAGATCAGTTCTGCATTTTTTCCTTGATAATGCATATGATATGATGATGTGAATGTTGTTGGAAGCTCCTTCTTAGCTAAGACAACTCAAGTGTACAAGTGAAGCATTGGAGGGCCCCCTTTGCCAAACTAGTACACTCTTCCTTTATGTTATTTTCAAGTAATCTTTGATACATGTTTTAGATCAGATCTTTCTATAGATGAGTTTATTCTTTGTTGTAATTATATGAATTCCATAGTTAATTAAAATTATTAATGTTTCTAAGCTTTTCTCATGTTGTGAATGATTTCTTGAATAAGAATTCAATGTGTGGTTTCCTTTCAAGCATTAGGATAATCATAAATGCTTTTTGAGTTATTTATGCTTTTAGTACTTTTGATTTAATAAGAATTGATGATAATTGCTAATGAATGAAAGAAGACAATGAATGCATCTCTTGAATAAGAGTTTTGTCTTTCTAGCATTGATGAGCCTTAGAACTAGTTCGAATATATTTTTGAATGCTTATTGTTGATACTCTTTAGGAAAACAATTGTTGATTATTGTCATGAGATCTGTGAATAGGACTTCTGAATAGAAGCTTAACATCTCTTACATATTCATCTCTTAGAATAGGTTTTGTTTTATTCCCATAAAAGATAAAAGTTATCTCTAAATCCATACATTTTGGATGTGCCTCTAAGTCTTACAAACACCAGATTGACAATCATTTGCACTCTAATTTACATCAGTAGATTGGAGCCTAACATTTTGGCGCCATTGTCGGGGAGGCACATTTAGAGATAGGATTAAAATTTTTTATATAACAAATAAAAAAAACATAGAATATAATTAATTTTAAGCTATGTTTCTTTATGTCTAAACTTAGGGATGATAAAGGAAGATTTTTAAAACAAAACCCACCAAAAACTAATCAACCATCTGTAGGAGCAGGAACATCTACAACTAAAAAATATGAATCTACCACACCAACTGCTGGAAAAATCACTTTGTAAGAATTAGAGGAAAAACAACGTTTAGGACAAATGTTAACTCTCATAGAAAGACAAGTTCTATTGGCTCATGAAGTAAAGAAGAAACAAACACAATCAGAAATATCTTCTGTAGGAAAGCAAAAAGAAAAGCAAACTATTTTTGAACAAATAGGACAACCTCTTTTTCCAACAGAAATATCTGACTGTACAACAGAAAACTTCTTTGCAATTTCAGAAGTTGATAGACAAGAAAGGGAGAGAATGGAAAGGGAATTAGAAAGGAAAATAAATGAAGAAAGAGGAAGGAAAGAACGAGAGTATAGAGAATCACACCGAGAAGAGACATGAGGAGGAGGAAACGATGAAGAGGAGGAATAAGAACATACTACATTTGCATTTCCTATAGTTGATACACCAACTCTTTTAGGAGATTAGGAGATGACATAAAAATGAAGAATATTCCTCCCTCTATTCTTCCAAATTTCTTTGGCTTGTCTACTCAAGACCCTGATGCTTTCATGTTTGAATTTGACATTGTTTGACGAACATATGGATATACCAATGATGCTCAAAAACTTCGTTTATTTCCTGGAACTTTGAAAGGATATGCATTAAAATGGTTTATGGGGTTGGGAGAAGCAACCATAGTATACTGGGATGACATGAAAAAGAAATTTCTTTCTAAATATCATCCCTATTGTAAGTCCAAAGATTCTAAAGAAGATATCTTTAAAATGTCTCAAAGTGAAGATGAAAGCTTAGAAGAATATCTAGAAAAATTTCTCTATAATATGCACAAATCTAAGCAATCTAATCTTCCTTTGGATGTCATCCGTACTATATTTTTGAAGGGGATTTCACATGAAAATTTGGATTCTCTTAATTTAATGGGGTCAGGAGATATTTCTCACCTACCTTTCCCAAAAATTGCTAAATTATGTAAGAAATACTCAAGGGGAAAAGCTAAAAGAGGACGAGGATAAAGAGATACTGTGACAAAAGCAACTAAATCAATTTCAAATGGTGTTACTAAATCAGAGTTAGGGAATCTGTTTGAGAACTTTAAAACTGATATTATGAACACATTTGGTTTACAAATTGACACATTGAAAGCTAAAAAGAAGCAATAGGAACAAGATCAAGTATTATCCATCTATTGTCCTAAATGTAGAAAAAAACATGCATTGAGAGATTGTCCTTTAGACAAAATTCAAGTCTATGGATTGTGTATAGATAACCATGCCACTGATGATTGTCCAAGATTAAAAGAATTTCAAGCTACTCACATAGAATAAGGACAAGGAATGGAATCTCTTTATTACTTAGCACCAAGGAAGCCTTGGCAGCCACGTTTCACAAGTATGTCTCAAAATTTTGTTCCTCAATTCTCTCCTCAGAATTTTCAAAATCCTATTCAAAATTCATGGAATGCACCCATGCCTTGGCAAACTTGGCCTCCTTAGTAGAACCAAAACCAACCTCCTCAAGGTTGGCAAGGGTATGCTCAAGGAAACCAGCCATACCAACAGCCATATCAACAGCCATACCAACCTTTTCCTTATCAACAATTCCAGCAAAATCAACCACAAAATTCATATTTTCAGTTATCACAACCTGAACCACAACTAACCCAACTACAATAACTCCAACTACCATCTAACCAACCTCCACCTAGACCCACTCAATTACCATCCCAACCAATCTCCAATCCTAATAATAAAGTGGAAAAACCCATGTATAACATTGATGAAGGACCATCATACTCAATCCTTCCTCTTCAAAATATCCACTTAAGGTCTGGGAAAGTTCTACCAAAGGATTCTCCTGTTATCATAGAAAAACAAATCGAAAAAGAGGAGATTCCTAGCATAGAAAAGATACCAATAGACAATCAAATCCAGAAGAGTAAAACATTAAATACCCAAACACCTCCTTTTCCAGAAAGGTTGGTTAAAGAGAAATTACCAATCTCTCTTCCTGAGTTTGATGTCTTAGATGAATTAAGAAATGTTTGTGTGAAAATTCCTTTATTGCAAGATATTAAGGATATCCCAATCTATACAAAAGCAATTAAGGAATTATGTTCAAAGAAAATTAACAAAATAAGGAAAGATCCACCAACAATTCATGTAATTGGAAATCTAGCAGGCCTAAT
>ML800663.1:18278-29950 GCA_009831015.1 Picea engelmannii
CCAACTTGATCTAAAAATGAAGAAGACTTGAAATACTTGAAATTATTGCAATGTAAATGTTATGTGTTTAAAGCAAATGGATCAATTTGCAACACATAGATTAAGGGATTAATTATGAAAAATACACATAGACAACAACACAATCATTTAACATAAGGACATAAACACAACAATTGATAAAGGAGTTCACCCCTCTCTTGGGCTACATCTCCTGGTCCAGCTTCCAATGGATCATTATTATTAATTTCTCAAAAAATGCTCAAAAACATGTCTTACAATGATCAAACTGACAAACCGACTGCTCCAATGGCTTCAGAGCATCCAAAACCCCCTCTCTGGGCTCTTTCGGCACCTCAATCGGTCGAAAAACGAAGAAGTTAGGCCTCCTGGAAGTCTTCCCCTTCAAGCTTGCTGTCTCTGCATCTACAAATTGCACCCTTTCTGAATGAACCTGGCACACACGCAATAAATAGCATGAAAACCCAGCACCGGGCGCAACCGCACCAATGGTGCAAACCGTAGGATGGTTAAGGGTGCGCCAACCCCTAACCACCTAGCACCTGGGCACATAAGGGTTCATACGACCGCGCGTATAGGCAAAAGGGGCCAAACGGTTACAACCGTGCCAACTCCCCACTCCGGTCGTGGGCATATGGCATGAAACATAGAACCACAGGATATGTAATATAAACTCCGCGCCAATCCAACTGTCGGGCTATACCATATATGGTATGGTCACATATGAAATCAAATGACTGCGGGCCGGGGCTAAGCCCCGGTCCGACCCCCTGCCAACGGTTACAATATTCGAATTGAAATATAATTAAACTCACATATATTACAAGGCATAATGTGTAACCCATCGGTCGGTCAGAGTTTGTGAAAGCTATGCGGTGGGGGAGGTCTGGGGGTCGAACCCCATGGACTCCAATAATTTTACATAATGACCCATGAACCAATAAAGGGGTGCCACGTGGCAGCCCATGATTGGGCCACGTGGAAGCTTACCACTAGCCAACAAAATGCCATGTGTCACCATATGATTTGACCATGCCTTCTAATCATAATACACCATGTCACTTCTGTACGATCGTACGACCCTGCCACGTCATCCTGTACGGACTGTACAGTCAGCATCATTTTTTTTTGCCTGTTTGACTTTATGAACAGATTGCAATATCTCTCGCTCCCGATGCCCGTTTGAGACGAAACGAGTTGCATTGGGTTCGCAACGACGAGGCCTGCGCTCTCGTCCGGTTTGAAGCGATTCCAAGCACTTTGAATTTTTGAGCAAAATTTGATCCCCTAAAAACTTTTAAATGAAAACTTTTAAATTTTTCAAATGCTTGAGATTTATATTTCAACAAATAAACCCAACACATCCTGGTGTAGTCATCAATAAAAGTCATGATATATTTATTACCAAAAGTGGATGGAACATGTATGGGGCCACACAAATTAGAGTATATCAACTCTAGCTTTCTATATGCTCTTGAAGTGGAATCATGGAAAGGTTGTTTGCTATGTTTACCAAGAATATATGCATCACATTGCTTTAAATTCCTTGGAATGGTAGGAAAACTAGAAACACCATTTTTCTTCAACATAGGAAGACTATAATAATTGATGTGCCCAAATATAACATGCCACAAGAGGCTAGAAGACAATGTAACTTCGTCATGGTGAGAAAGGTATGCATAATTCTGTGTCTGTGCAGATGTCCCTTTCAGGTCCAACAATCTATCATCTTCCCATCCTTTCATGATGACCATGTTGTCATATGACCTCCTTATTTCAAATCATCCATCAAACATGTGAATAGTATGGCCGTGATGTCGAATGTGCACAAGTGACAACATGTTCCTCCATAACTTAGGAAGATAGAGAACATCATGCATAAGAAAGTCTAGGAATCCATGCAATTTGAACCTGATGGTGCCAATTCCTACTTGTTTAAGACTGGTTCTATCTGTAAAGTATACTACATCCTCTACATTTTCATTCAATTCTTCAAAAAGTCTCTCTAAAATGCCATGTCGCAAGTAGCACCACTCTCAAGCAATGTAACACACATGACCCCTTAAATGCTCTTTTAAGGGGTGGGGCATCATAATTTCGATTTCCTTAACTATCCCAAATCTTAATTGCGGGATTTATATCACGTCCTTCTCGTCCAGAACTCTCCAGCCACTACCTCCACGCTCAAATCCGAGCTTCGGACTAGTAGATACACCCTTCCCAAGTTCTTTAAGCTTTTATGGGTCAAAGGCCATGTGGCGCCCACATGGATCCACCTCACACGTATTTTCTCCAAGTTCCTTCATCCATAGTGGAAGTCCCTTCACCGTCTGATCCCACGACTAGACTCAATCTTTGTCTAACACGCAGGCCAATAGAGAATTCGACACTTCAACGCTTCAACACTTCGGCGTTGCACGCCTCTTTATTGTCTACGCACGAGACCTCCCATAGTCCCAAAGTCCCGAAGTCCCATAAAATTGCCACGTGGCTCTGGCCTTCGGGCATTTTTGTCTCTCTACAATACTACACCCCAAATCCTCCAGAGTCCCGAAGTCCCAGAATCCCAGAGTTCTGATCACTTCACCAACCACTCTGGCTAGGTGGGCACGTACCAGGGGTTGACATGCAGAAGGGGCTAAGGGTGACATGTGTCACGTATCAATGGGTCTATAAGGTATGTGATACACACAAATCCAGGGGACATGTGGCACGCCAAACTTGGGTCCATGTCACCCTGGGTGTGACGTCACTGCTCCATGTCACTCCAGACTGATCATCTTTCTTGCCCTTTGATCTCGTGGCCAAGGCATGTCCACACAATCCTTGGAGCAACGACCTCCGTTACTTCGTAACTTCAACGTTCGAGTTTTCATGGCGTACACTTCTCCTTTCTCCTGGAGTTGGTTAGCACTGGGTTGACCATAACCTAGATCTAACGGTCTGAGGGTATCCACATAACCTCAGAGAACTCATAAATTCCACTCAAGGGTCCCTTGGGTCCCATTATTGGGCCACTCCTAGAGGGACACCTGTCATCCCAAAACACTCTGGTAAGAATGTGTGGCACCTGCCTCAGGTCACTGACGTCCCCCTACCATACCATGAGGTCGCCATACCTGGAAATGTCATCACTTGACACGTGGGCCCCCATGTGCTCTCGATGTGATACATGTGTCCCCATGATCGAACAATCGAGAGGGATCCCTAAGGATCCTTAGATCCATGGTCCACATTACTTTGTGACTTTGGCCTTCAGGGTTTTTGTCTCTACTGCCACTCCATTGTCTTGAAGCAGGAATTCACCGAAGTATCGTGTACATGTCTCTCCTCCTGAATGATTGGATGGTAGGCAGGGTTCCTAATGATCTTCCCAAATATACAACTCTCCTTTACTTCATAACTTCTGCATTTGGGGAGTTTGATGCTATGGCATCTCCATTCTCCCGAAGGGTAACTTCACCGAAGTTGTCTCGGTGTAGATCCAACGGCTGAGGGAAACCTCAAACATTCTCGATCGGTAGCTCACACTACTTCACGATGGGGAGTTGGATCCTAGTTTAGTAAGTAAGATAGGTTCATCTAACCACTTGGGTAACCGCCCAACGCTGGTTGACCTTACAGGTAACCATAACTCTCAGTCACCTTTGACTGGTTTATGACTATTTAGGGTCGACAATAATCCGAAGTCCCAGACTTTCTGAGCTCCCAAGCTAGAAGGACTTAACTCTCTTAGGCTTAGCATGGGGTTCCTAGACCTTGTTCACATGGGTCCTTCTAACTCTCGTGAGTTAAACACAACTTCCTCATTGTGTATTTGCTAAGGACTTGGGCATAATATCCCAGTCAGACAACAAGGAGTCTAAAGAAGATATCCTCTTCAAATGGACATGGCCATATTGATGCAATACTTTCTATCTCGACCGTCCTATAGGTTTACGTCCCATGACACCTCAAGGCCAAGCTAGGGAATATAAGCGATCAATCAAAAGCATAAGTTCACAGGAAGATAAATGCATACACATAACTTGATCGTTAAATACATAAACCATTCTGAGATGTGTAAATACATGCATTAGTCCATTATTCCATTTCAAGGCATAGAGTATGAAAACACTTATCAGAACCAAACGACGTGATGCGATTGCTGAAAGGGGTGCCTTTTTCCACCCAACCATAGGCTTAGTCACTCCTAATGGATTTACCACTAGCCACCCCCGAGCTAGACCATGATGCTCTGAGAGAGAATTCTTTCTTCTGGCTCTGCAACAGTCAGGGAAGGAGGTTACTCTCCTTCTCCCACAGGATCTTGGCAACAAGTTTTCTCTATACCAAGCAAGGAGGCTTGCCTGAGTACTTCCTCATTCACTCAAAACCCTTGTTTACCAACTTGTATCATAACCCTGCTAGCCACTTCCTGTGACCAAAACATGTTCGTTTCTCAGTTCTTCCTTGAACTTGAGGGCTTAGTCTCTCTTCGCTGCTTCTCTTCACAGGTCTTCCTTTGCCCATCACGCCTTCATTTTTTGCCTTCCTCAACAAGATTGCATGTGGCTCGAATTCCCAGTCTGTGGTCAGGTCTGAAAACCTTACAGATGGGCGCTCTTCCCTATCCCCTCATTAACTCTTGAGGAGGTCTTCCCACCTACCAGCCTAACTATAATTCATTTCTGGGTCAGATGATTGTTTTGGTCCCAAGTAATTAAATCCAACAAGGTACTGGTTTGGTGGGGGTTATCTCAACCATTCCTAGTTCCCCTCACCATCTCTTTCATAGCATCCATGGTCTATATTGGCAGACCTCCCTTTCAACAATTATGCAACACTTATCCATTTTCTCTTAATAACAAAAATTACATTCATTGAACTTTTATACAAAGGTTCATCAAATCAAACATTCACACATATCGAGTTTTCCATAGTCTCTTGGCCAATATAGTTATATTTACAAACTTGGGGAAACATGGGTGTTACAAGCAACTAGGCATCTCTCTAATAATCTATTGAAGTTTTGAGCAAATCTTTATTTATGCCAATATTGCAATGAGAAACAACAAAATGAACGGATTCAAGAGATTTACTTTTGTCTTCATTTTTTCCTACTTTACTTTGATCTTCTCCCATGGGATTATACATGCCTTTGATTCATTCCCATTCTTGCCACAAGGAACACAATGACGATCAAATATTTCACTTTGATTATGCCTACCCCCCTTGCCTCTAAAATTCTTCTTTTCACGTCCTTTCTTACTGCCTTCTCCTATAGAAAAATCATGTGATTGATTATTCCATTTTTGAGCAAGTCACACAATCTCTCCATTGGACTGAGCTATCTTCTTCTTGAAATCTTTCTCATGTTATGCAATTTTCTCCACCGAAGAGTCAAAATTGAGGGACTTCAATTGGCCACTAGCTTGAAGTGATTCAAGGTAGTGAGAATATGTGGGGTTGAGGGCCTTGATGAAGGTTGTGAGAGCAATGTCTATCTCCACACCAACAAAATATATGTTGTGCATGATGGATTTAATTTTGGATGCTAAATCCATGAGATCATTATCCTTCAAATCTAGGTTGAAGAGCTTCAACTGCAATTGAATTATCTCCAACTTTGAATTTGAATCATACAACTCCTTAAACTTCTCCAAAGAACCCCAAGAATTTTTAATAGATTTGATGTGATGAATCACCTCTTCATTTATAATAACAATGATCAAGGCATATGCTTTCTTATCTTTATTCATCCATATGGTGAGTTCTTTATATATTGTAGGTTTGGTGGCACAATATCTCCATCACAAATTCCATCCCAAAGATCAGAGTATGCTTGATATTTCTTGACCATTCTAGATAATTATCTTTGCCACTGAGTAACACACCAACAATTGATACAAGAGTATACATTTTTCACTTGATGTAAGAATATGGAAAACCCCATTAGCCAAAACTTGCAAAAAAATTATATTGGAATCACTAGAGGTTAGGAATGTGGAGTAGGGAATAGAGACACTAATGTTCTTATAAACCATGTCCTTTTTAGAAGAGAGAAAGGAGGGAGGATCCAAACAATAACATGAACTTTGAAGACATAAATTATCTTCAAATCATGGAGTTATAAAAAAAAAATCCTGATCTGATACCATTGATGGGTTGGGCATGATCAACTCCATGGATTGAATTACATTTCATTAAAGTGAGCCATACATACATACAATAAGAAGTGACATTTGGTTTCATCTTCGAAGAGGTCCGAATGACTCTTCCTATTCACCTATGACTCTTCATATTTATTCCAAATTAACATTTCCAATATACCATAATCCCAAGGATCAAGTATCTGACACTCACTAGCCATGAACATGGATACATTGCAGATAAAGAAGAAGCAAGAGGAATACAAAATACGTCTAACTTTTTCTTGTCCTAAATACCCAAAGAAGCACCTTATAAATGAATTCCCACTCAACACTATGGAAATTTGTGCAATTTGTGAAGAGAAACATGCAACTAACAAATTTATGTCCTTGCCAGCTTTCAAGGCTAGTTATTAGGGGGTCGAAAAGAATGTGGAGCCATTATGCTTCATCAACTAAAGAAGACAATGATTTCCTAGGCCATTTAAACTAGACATGACTTGATCTCATCCTCAATACTTTACTGGATACAACTCACAAATTCATACTCAACCTTGGTACCCCCCTAATCAACTTACTTGATGTTGGAACCTTTGGATTCCTTGTAACCTCATCTTGTCAGAATATGGTTGACTGTATCCCCATTTGGATTTTAGATTCACTTTCATGGATAGTTACAACAATGTGGTGTTGTCTTCATTGGTTTGGACCATGTCCAAACTTATTTATAGATGGTCCTTTGGATCAATCTATCATTAAAGAGAGATCATGAAGATCATTCATGCTATCATGTTGTGTGCTTGTTGCACTTCAATGCAACGATGTATTTAGACACCACCACTTCTCTCCAAGAATATCTGCTATGTTCTTCCTTTTTTTTCTTGTTCCAAAATGGTATCAAAGCAATTGGGTTTTTCATTCCGGGTTATGTAGGGAGAGAGAAAAAGACCACGAGTCATTGGTTTGATGTGGGTTGTTCAAAACATGATGGATCTTGTAGTATGTTCATGCATATGGACTAACTAGTCATCAACCGAGGTTTTCATGTTTTATGTCCTAATTTATTGACATATATCTGCTACCTGAAAACTTGTCTCTAAGGCGCGATCTATAATAATTTGGTATGGGAATTATGCCTTGGTTCCTTGCCACAATCCAGGTTCATCAAACTAGCTCTTGCACATGATTCTATGATCGACTAAAGGATACTTGATCGGAGTTGTGATTTGGTGAAGTCGACCATGGATCCGTCGACTGGGTATCCGACTTGCATGTGTCACCTAGCTAGAGTTTACTCAACTTGCGTAAGTCACCATCGTTGACTAAGCATTCACCAGAGAACAAATTTCTGTGTTGCACTTGAAATATTCGATTGGAGGTGCATCGACATAATGGATGGATTTCAACTAGAGAATGAATAAATTGGAATGAAGTTACAAAGACACATTATCTGAGTCTTGGTCAAGCCTCGATTGGAAATGAACCGAGGAACTTAGAGCTCGGATTGAGTTTCCCTGTCATGCATTTGAGTTCCCCTTTCAAGATCCTTCTCATATGGTTGATTGAAACTATCAAAATCCATTTTGTTATTGTTGGGATCTACTAGCATATAAACAACTTGGTGTGAGTCAACTGGTGGTATTAGAATTATTCTGTCGATGTCTGGTCGATTGCTTAACACACTCACTATGGCATTGAAGGCAGTTATGTTCTTATGTTCTCTTATTTTTTATTGATGTTGTTGATAGCTAATATTTCCTTGACTATATTATTGCTCCATGATACTCCTCTTTGAGTTAATTTGATGACTTATTGTGTTGTGAACAATTTATTAAGACGAGTAAAATATTGCAATAACTCTGTGAGAAGAAGGTTGTTGATCAACTTTGTCAATAATTCATTACCTTGTAGTTTGTTGTTGCTCTGTTGTAAACAAAGAATGAAGGATTGAAAAATCAGTTGAAGACTAAATTTATTTTGTTCTAGACTACTATCGTTGAGAAATCTAGGAAGTTTTCTGTCTTGGAGAGCACCATGGAAACCGTTTTTTCATTATCTTGCAAACAAATTTGAGGAAAAGGCTGACCTTGTTGATGATTTGGAGGAAGAAGTTAAAGCTCTCTCTCATTCAAAAAATGTTTCCTTGAAGAAGGAAATTTGTTGGTTGAAGGAAACTGGTGCCCAATTGACTAATGTGGTTTCCCACTTCTAGACCTTTGTTGTTGAACTTTGTGAAAAAAATGCTTCCCTTCAAGTAGATAACAACAAATTGTTTCATGAGTATTAGTCTTTGAGAGTAGATCATGACTCCTTGTTGTTGTATCTTTCTATCCCCCTTTTCTAGGGATAATTAAGGAGATGATGTCTCGAGGCCCTCAGGTTGCAGATATTGAGTACTGAGAGATAGACCAGTAGGCAGAGCCTTACATCGCACCACCCATCACCATGAGATCGATGGTTGCACTATTCACCACACTAGCTTGGCTCATAGAGGACGACATGTATTTCTCCATGAGGTAATGAGTCCAACATTGTGGTAAGTGACATTTTAATAAATGAAGCATTTGAACATGTTGCAAAGGTTTCTTCCTTGATTTTGAAAATCTTTGCTTTGAAATTATGCCCTTTTCCCTATTTCACCTTGGTGGTTGACATTGTGTCCTAGTAAGTGGTCACCCTCGGGGAAAGGGTTGCTACTGCAGGGTCTCCTTAATGAGTCATTGTACCACTGTCACACATACTTTCCACTTTCCATCTTTCTTTCCCTTTGTTTCCTCATATTTTGGGTTTTTGGGTCACATTGACCCAAGAAGGGCTTGTTCCTCATTTCATGGGAATAAGGGGATGAAGGCCTAGAGGCTTGTATTGGAAAAAGGTAAAATCTAGTCATAAACCTTCCAGATGCTCACCCAAGGATCTCAAGAACAATATAATGTTTCTCACAAAAATATTGATGGGACTCGTAAAATAAATAACTAATTAAGCATGCCAACCAAGGTAGAGCATGTGTGGGCAATGTTTTTCATGCTTAGGTAGAAGTTCCACACATTGTCTTCAACTTGGGGAAGCACAATGTGACTAGGGTAGAGTTAAGGTGGGAAATGTTTTTCATGCTTAGTTTTAAGTCCCACTTTAGCTTAAACCTGGGAACACTCTAATAAATTAAATGGAAAAAGGGCTTGGAAAAATCATGCATCGTGGATGAAGGGCAACACACCCTCTACAAAGGCACCCATAAATGAGACAATATGAGCCCTTGTATGTCAAGAAACCCCATGCCCAAAATTATTACCCCTATCCACCTCATACTCTTCACATGACTTAGATAAGGTCCATCTAGGAAATACTCCTTGACTTGGGGAATGATTCACCTAATAGGTCACCATGACAACCCTCCCATACCTAAATTTGGCAAGTTGCATAAGGTCTTAGAGAATTTTTTTTTATTTTGAGAGGGGGGAACTTGATGCACATGTTTGGGTGGTTATTTTATTATATATGGCCTACTTGGCATGATGCTTGTGACTTGTGAGCCCTTGGAGGGAAAATTTTCTTGTCTTTGCAGGGCCTTGACAAGTGGTAGACATTTCGTAAAGACACAAGGTCACTTGGACCTTCACTTGGGGTATGAAGCCCACAATATGGATGTTGCGCCCCATCTCCTTGGATAGTTGGATGATAAACATTTAATTTGGAGGCATGAGAGGACACCTGAAGGAAGCAGAGCTAGCCCCCCGTTGCCCAACGCTTGACATTGGAGGCTCAAAACGTCACTTTTAGGGCATGCCATCACACTTGGGGGCTAGGGTTTGGTGATGGTGGTGATTTCATGATGATTTGGCACATTTTGATGAAGATAGAGAGTCTTTCCATGCATTGGAGCACTAGGTGGCTTGGTCCATGGCCTTGGGAGGCCCAATGACTTCTTCTAGAGGCCAAAACGTCTCATTTGGAGGCTAATTAGGGCTTGGCGTCACTCTTTCAAGGGAATATGTTTTGTAAATTTGAATTTTGAAAATGTAAAGGAGAAATTAGAGGAGGTCAGACTCCCTAATTGTGTTTTACCCTAAAGTAATGTGGACAAACTTTATTAGTAGGACCTCCTATAAATAAAGGTTTGCTCTTTTCATTTTGACATAACAATCTCACTTGGGAATTACTTATTCTATGGCTGAAATTTTCACCCCTCTTGGGAAAATCAGATATCTCTCTCTTTGATGCTATTTGGATGCTAAACATTTATCTTTGGAGCTAAAAGTGGTGCACTATCTCTTGGATGCTTGTCTTTTGCTATGGTGATGGAATATTTTTGGTAGATAAGGGTTTATCTTGCATATCTCTTGAAATTGGTAAGGAATTTCTGCATGTTGTTGGTGTTTCTTTATTGTTTCATGGTTGTTCTTATCTAAACCCTTGGAGGAGTATAAGGGCATAGACCCTCCACCAAGATTCATCATAATTGCTATTGGATAAACTATTGCAAAGGGTTGTTAGGAGGAGTAAAATGGCTTACACCCTCCTAGAGTTACCATGTTGGATTTGCTTGCTCTATGGAATAAAAGGGCTTACACCCCTAGAGAAGTAGTAGATCTAACCTTACACAAGAAGATTCCATAACCCATCAATAAGGAAGTAATCTAAATTTGCATTGGAGAAATAAAATCATTGCATTGGTATACATGAAATTGAGAGATATTGTATTTGTTCAAGTTGGAATATTTTTTAAGTGTTATAAGCTTGCTTATGCCCTAATAGTGTCTGCTTTGGCCAAGGGATTCTCTTGTTGTAATCAAATTAATTCTACAACCATTAGTGATGCAACAAACTTACTTTCTTCTATTTTTTGCTTACTTTTCCATTGCTGAAATTTACTTGTGAACCTAGATTATTGTTCTACTGCTCATTGGCTATCTTTTTTACGGTTTACTTGTTGATTTATGTGGTTGGAATTTTCTGTTGTATCATTTGTTTGCTACAACCACTTGGATGTAATAATAAATTTTTGATAACACCTAATAAAAAACCCTAAATGCCATCAAAGTCTTGTTATTTTCAGTGGAAGTTAAAGTAAACATTGCTAGCTTAGTTTCTAATATCTTTTACTTGACTTTTGGAAACATATTTTGCAGCCATTTGCTGAATTAATTTGTTGATATAAATTTGATATACTGTTTGTTAAGAACCAAATACCTGAATACAAAATATCACAATAGATCCAAAGATATCTGAATATAATCACCACACAAGATATATAAAACCATATAGAAAACCACAACTTTATTATAGAAACCCTTGAGGTAGGGCAACACCATACAATGGATCATATTATGGAAGGGATCATCTCCTGTTCACTTGCCTCTTCGAGGGGGCATCCTCCTAATGAGCTTCAACTCCAAATACAATACTTCTCTTCATGTCTCATTACATTTCTTAAACCCCTTTATATAGTGCTACCATCACCTAAGAACATTCTAGAGGAGGAATCTTCTAGAAGTAGAACCTTCTAAGAAGTCCTCTTACATT
>ML800663.1:31349-77062 GCA_009831015.1 Picea engelmannii
TAATAGAAGCTTCCGCTTCTAGAAGGATCTTCCTCTAGATGGTTCTTTTCATAGACATATTTAGTATAAATAGGAGTCGAGGGTATGAGAACTCTTGTATGGGATATTATTGTAATAGGGCTCTTCTCTGCTGGAGGTTTCCCCATCAAAGAGGCAAGTGAACATTGCTTTCAGTAATTAAAGTGCTATTTTTGGTGTTATTTTGGTATCATTTTGGTATTATTGTGGTGTTGTTATGGTAATATTGTTGTTCATCTACCATTTCTAGCTATTTATTTCTATTCTGCATACTTTTTTATATCTGCAATATTACAAGTGGTATCAGAGCACCTTCCTCGACATAAAATTGTGGGTTATTTTTTTTTTTCAGGGTAGAGACGTATTCCGACATCTTTAAGCTACATAGATTTGTCGTTATGCGCATAAACCCGCGGTCGGGGATTCATACACACATGAAATAAAAGTGGTACTTAAGCGCACATCTGCTGGCCACCCTTGTAACCCCTATTGGTACCCCTTCGAGTATACATGTATACGGATCAACCTAGGTCTTCTGAAGCCCTCCATAGATAAACCGATTGACCGCCTGACTGCTATAGTGCCACCGAGAAAAACACTCGGGAAGATAGTCTCTAGTACCTAGGTAGTCGGGTAGTATGGTTAAGGGCACGATCTAGCCTCCTTAGTTGGTACCCTGAGATATTGGTCCGAGTACTACTGTTGGACCCCACACGTATATCAAAGAGATATAGCACATGGAAATCCCTTGTCTGTAGAACCCTTGAATACCTAACCTTTGGGGACGGAAACAAAAAAAGAACATACAAGATCTATTGCCGCACAACTGTGTCTCCTACATTCGAGTTTCCAAAGTACTACACATTTCTTCCTATCAAGCATTTTGGCATTTCATCATTACAGTGTTCTTTAGATCGGAGTATAACTCCGCAGGTGTAAAAAAAAAAAAAAAAGTCTGGATTCTATTGGTACCATTATTTGAGACCTATTCCATTGTATTTCTCTCTTCGCCCTTATCGCATTCATACCTATCATTTTTCAACATTATTTTTTTCTGTGTGACACCACCTACCCCTTTTCAGTTCCCTCGTCATCTTGGCCCACACCCGTATCCAAGACTTGGAAGCTCGCTTCAATACCTTGCACTATAATTTCACAGAGACCTAACAAGAAGTGAGACAACTCGGTGCAATATTTCTACCATAAAAAAAATAAAATGCATTCCTCCATCACCGCCTCAATTGAGGAACTCAAACAAGACCTCAAACAAGACATTACTACCCAACTTGAATCTGTCACTTCGATGGTCTGCACCAAGCTACATATCCCTACATATCCTCCCTTATCTGACCCACCTTTGCATACCGAAGGTGAAACTTCCTCTCATTCCTAGAATTTTCAGCCCCATCACTTTCAGCGTGACCTACGCCTTTCGCGTGTGGGTGTGACCAAATTTGATGGCTCAGATCTCAAGGGTTGGGTAACTTAAATGGAACATTATTTCTCTTTGTACGACATTACAGATGAGTTGGCCAAACTCTGGTATGGTGTTCTCCATCTAGATCAAGAACGTTGGAAATGGTGGCAATGGAGAAAAAATGCTCGCCAATGGTATGTTGCTTGGAAACACTTTGTGGCAGAGATTTATGAATGCTTTGACACTTACACCAACCATTTAGGCCATTTGAAAAAGTTGAAACAATCTGGCACAATGGAAGACTTTATAGTTGCTTTTGAGCGACTGGATTTTCGTACAGAGGGCATGTCTGATGCTTTTTTATGAGAATGTTTTATCAGTGGCCTCAAGGATGAGATTCGTTCCCATGTCCTTATGGATCAGCCTCAGAGTTGGGTGGAGTCTACTAAAAAATCTAAGGAAGTACAACAGGTTGTCTCTTCTCAAAATTGAAAACCCTCTTTTATTCCTTGTACTAAACCAATAAATCCCACTCCTCCTTCTACTCCACTAAAGATCCAAAAATTGACCAGGGCTGAAATGGATGAATGCCAACTCAAAGGCATTTGTTATAATTGTGATGACAAATATTTTCTGAGACACAAGTGTAAGGAACAAAATATTTTTATGGCCATCTCGAAGGATGTTTCAGAAGAGGATGTTGAGGCTCCCCTTATGTCCGTGTCACCTGAACCCATTGACATAACCCCTCACTCAGACCCTCCCAAAGTAGAACCAGTCATTTCCCTAAATGCTCTCACTCGCTTCTCTGCTCCCCAAACCCTCAAGCTAATTGGTTACATCAAGCATAGGAAGGTCATCATTCTTGTTGATAGTGGAAGCACCCACAATTTTATTCATCGCCGCATTGCCCAAGAAACTAATTTCTATATCCGTGCGGTCAATAATTTCCAAATCATGATTGCCAATGGCGGGTCCATGAAATGTGGAGGGCGTTGTGAAAGTTTGCGTCTCCAAATTGGTGACTACCACCTGAAATGTCATATGTTTGCTATCGACATGGGCGGTTGTGACATTGTGTTGGGTGCAGAATGGCTAACGAATTTGGGTCCCATTCTCATGGATTTTAAAGAACTAACGATGCAATTCGACCAGGAGGGCCAACAATATAAGTTCCAAGGCATCATCGCCAGTTCCCCATAGATGATTAGTTCCCATCACATGGAAAAGCTTCTCAAAAAAGGTTATTCCGACATTATTGCCCAACTCCATGCCATATAAGCAACTGAGACACCCTCCATTACACATGACCTCCAATCCATCCTCTCTAAACATCAAGTGGTTTTTTCCACTCTCAGGGACTCCCTCCTTCCTGTGGTGTTCATGATCATTCCATTCCCCTTGTCCCATGAATCCTTCCTCCCGATATTTGTCCCTATCGTCACCCCTTTTTCCAAAAAAAATAAATTAAGAAAATGGTTCAAGAACTGCTCAACGCAAGTGTTATCCGCCCTAGTATGAGCCCCTACTCTTCTCATGTGGTCATGGTACTTAATAAAGAATGTTCTTGGCCCATGTTTCCTGACTTCCACCCTCTCCACAAACTCACCATTAAAGAAAAATTTTCCATTCCTGTCATTGATGACCTCTTGGGTGAATTGAGTGGCACCCAATTATTTACTAAACTTGATCTTTGTTCTGGCTACCACCAGATCCGTATGAAAGAGGAAAGAATTCCTAAGACTGCCATTAGAACTCATGAGGGCCACTATGCATTTCTGGTCATGCTATTTGGCTTGTGTAATGCTCCCTCCACTTTCCAAAGCCTCATGAATCATATCTTCCATCCTTTTCTCCGTCATTTTGTCTTAGTTTTCTTTGATGATATCCTCATCTATAGAAAAACCTGGATAGAACATCTTGCTCATGTGGATCGAGTTCTCCATCTACTCTCTCAGCACCAAATTTTCCTGAAACAATCTAAATGTGATTTTGTCACCTCAGAAGTCAAGTACTTAGGTCATCTTGTTGGTAAGGCTGACGTCAAGGTGCATCCTAAAAATATTGAAGCTATGCAAGATTGGCCTCACCCAAAGAATCTCAAAATCTTGCATGGATTTCTGGGCTTAACAAGTTATTATCGCAAGTCTGTTAAGAATTATGGAAATATTGCAACACCTCTCACCGCACTCCTTAAAAGTAATTCTTTCACTTGGAATCCAACAGTTTCTCAAGCTTTTCAAACCTTGAAGATGGCCATGTGCACCACTCCAGTCCTAGCCCTTCTGGATTTCACAAATACCTTTGTCCCAGAATGTGATGCTTCGGGGAAAGGAATTGGCGTTGTCCTTATGTAAGAGGGTCAGCCTTTGGCCTTTACCTGCAAACAACTGTTTGAGCGAAATTTGGGAAAATCAATCTATGAAAAGGAAATGTTGGCTATTCTGCATGCTGTTGATCTTTGGCGCCCTTATCTATTGGGGAAACGCTTCCAAATTAAGATTCCAAATTAAGATAGATCATCAAAGCCTCAAGTATTTTCTAGAACAATGCATTTCCTCCCCAAAGCAAAAAAAATGGGTGACTAAGCTCTTTGGATATGATTATGAGATCATTTACAATAAAGGAAAAGATAATGTGGTTGCTGATGCACTTTCCAAAAAATATGAAGATGAAGGGTCCCTTTTTTCCTTAATTTTACCAGATTGGCTCCAAGATGTTCGCCAAGAATGGCTACACGATCCCAAAAGTTCGCATCTGATACAACAATTACAGTCCAATTCTCTAGTTTCCCCAGGGTACTCTTGGATCCATGATGAGCTTCGATACAAAGACAGTTTGTATTTAAGTAAACAATCAAAAATTAAATCCATGGTACTTTCTGAGCTTCATGCTACACCCACAGTTGGGCACTCCGGGTTTACCAAAATCTACGACAGGGTCAAACGTTCTTTTTTATGGGATGGTATGAAACATGACATTTGTAATTTTATGGCTGAATGTGATGTGTGTCAATGCAACAAGGGCGAAACAATCAAATATCCGGGCACACTACAACCGCTTCCAATTCCCCCTGCTATTTGGTGGGATATCTCTAGGGATTTTATTGTAGGCTTACCTAAACCAGACAATAAATTAGTCATCATGGTGGTAGTTGATCATCTTTCCAAGTATGCTCATTTTTGTGCTCTTCAACACCCTTTTAAAACATCCACTGTGGCTAAATGTTTCATGGATAAGGTATTCAAGCTTCATGGCATGTCACATTCTATTGTTTGTGATCATGACCCAACTTTCACCAACAATTTTTGGCAAGAACTGTTCATGCTACAAGGCACCTAATTGCATCTCAGCACAACTTATCATCCCTAGACTGATGGTCAAACTGAAGTTGTCAACAAGTGTTTGGAAACATATTTGAGGTTTTTTTCCTCGAAAAGGAAAAATCAGTAGGCTCAATGGTTACCACTAGCTGAATGGTGGTACAACACTTCATACCATACAACTACCCACATGACTCCTTTTGAAGCGATATATGGACAAAATCCACCTTCAGTTCTCTCATATTTTCCAGGTGTCTCGAAGGTCCAGGTAGTTGACCAAATGCTTACAGTTCGAGATGATTGTGTTTTATCACATGATTTATTTGTCACTAATGATGTTGTTTTTCCCAGCTTTGAAAAACACACTACATGTATTGGGTCCCATTTGTGGAGACAAATGGGTTGTACTGAAGCAATACTTGGGAAGAATGGACAACCTACATATGGTCCTATCGAGTCTAGGAAGGTGTTATTTGTTGTAGGTGGAGTTCATACTAGGTTGCTAGAATATCATCCTACCATTGTGTTGGAACACATATATTTTTATAAACTTTAGAATTTAAATATTTTTCATTCTCATTTAAATAAAAACAATGCGCACTTGATCCTCACCATTGATGAAATCTTCCATCAAATCAAACGATCCTAATCTCTTAGAAGTTATGGAGCCGCCTATTCGTTAAAAAGTCAAATCACTAAATACTACATTCAAAATGTCGGGTTTCAGGGTTTCACGATGCAAGCATTTCAACATGTAGGAACTCTAAAGTCCCGATATCCGAAATTGCAAAACTGTCGTAAGCATTAAACTAGATTAATTAAGAATTAAAAAATGATTAACAGTTAATTAATCATATCACGATTTCGTGTTTCGGGGATCCTGCCTTGAGCGACTATCAAAGTCCCGATATCCGAAATCGTGAAACTGTCTTAGGTTAATCACAATTATTTAAAAGGGCTAAACATGATTAAAATTAACTAATCACATCGCGATTTCGCGTTTCGGGAGTCATACCTTGAAATGTTATAGGATATCTCGAGATCCAAAATTCTGAAATTTACTTAACGATAAGTGTGATTAACTGGTGCATTAACGAGGATTATCATGTGATTAATCCTTCGTTGAATAATGACTCAGAAAAATTTAAATTTCATTTGTGCTTTTCCCAAAAATTAATGACATTAATAATTGATTTACGACAATCATTCCAAATGAGATCCTAGACCACCACCTAAATCTTATTCATTAAGGGAAGTAATTGTTTCGTCAGTAGAGGTATTGGTTAATCATTGCAATTAAAGGAAAAGGGTATTGAATTTGAATTTCATTGTGCGTTTTTACTGAGCAACAATTTTTCAAGATAAATAATTTTGTGCATTCCCTGTGATAGTTGACAAAGTTCTATGGCCTGATACCATGGCTCCACAAAAAGAAACTAAAGTGCCTGGTGAAAGTTCGAGCCAGAAAACATATGTCCTCTCTGACACCTCGCCCAAAAGCATAGACGCCATTAAATCCTGGATGCAAGTATTCAATATTCTATAGTATGAATTGGTCAATTGCCCGAATGATTCAGGTGACGAGGAGACGGAGACCATGGCTACCAAATACAAAACCGTTTCCCAATCAGATCTATATAAGATAGCGACGAGGCCTAGACTTTTTCCTTATAATGATATGGTTGGTTGGGCGCTGGAAAACGTTGATATCTCGACCAGAACCATATTCAATTCACAAAAGGTCACAGTTGGGTATTTCCGGCCAGAACATTTACAGGTAATGTACCAATTGTCTCCAACACCCAATTTAGTTTAAAATGCCAGTTTCCTAGTGGAGTTTGACAGGAAGGAATGTGTCCAATATGGAAAAAACCTACCCGACTTAATTAAGGATTGGTACTCTCACCCCGAAAAGTTCAGAGCTGACTCCCATGGCGTATACATAGTCTCTTCACTAGAGCCTCACATAATGTATATAGCAATGATGATGTGTAGACTCTATGGGAGGGAAAACACAACCTATTTCTTGTTACAGTGGGTGCCTATTATGCACATGGTGTTAGATGGGTATTCTTTTGACTGGGCCAAGATGTTGTCACACAGTTTGGTTAAGGAGATTACAAAATATCGGTCACTGAAAGCCAAGAGGAAACCTGCCTCATTCTTCATGCCAACTTATATCATGGACGCCGTCTACTTTATGACACCTTTTCCCCCGATGGGCTGGAACTGGAATCCAACTAGTGCTGAGCCCATACATGTTTATCATTCGAAAATATGGGAGGATAAAGTGAAAGATTTCTTCTATGAAATCTGCAACTGGGTGGTGGTGTCGATGCGTACCGTTATATATGGTTTTCCACCTCCCAGGATTTTTGACAAAATAGTGGCTAATCTAGGCAAGATATCTGACTGGTACATTGAAGAGAATTTCTCCTACATTAGGGTTTTCAGTTGTTCAGTTCCTCCGCATGCTCTACCTGAATTTTTACTAGATTGATTGGTGTGCCGCGAAGTAACACATCAAAGTGTACATGGTGGAATTAGTAAGGAGATGAAAGTAGTATAGGAAAGGGTATGGCCCACCTTCCACCTATAGATTGGTACATTTTCTCTGCTGGATTTCGGCCATTCAAAAGTAGAGGCCGCAACCCTAGAAGAAATCAAGCTGGTCAATATCGAATTCCAGAAGCACGATCCGCTGAAGATTGTAGCTAATCACATGGCCCTATGAAATTTGAAAAGATATGAACATGAATATTCTCCTTAGTATGAAGTATTCTGAAGAGCAAGGTCCTATCAGCAGGTCTTGGGTCGAGTTCAAGCTTTGGCCCCAAAAAATTTGGTTGAGTTTTATAACTTCCAGAAGCATCGAAGACATAGCCTTCAGAAAGTATTGCAGGGAGAGACTCTAATACCTCTAGCTACACAACAAGTTGAGACCTATAGCTTGGAAACATGGAGCTCTAGTAAACAGGATGCTCGAGAAATTTTGGAGAAGACTGAGGTTTTGACTTAGAAGGAAGACACCACATTGAAAGATCCACCAAGCGATCATGCTGAAACTCAGACTGAGGCCTTAGGGAGAAGAAAAGCCATTGTCCACACTGGGTAAACCAACTACTGATAAAACTGGTAAGCATCCATCTACTGAGATAGGTAGTCCTATCCAATATGTTACACCCTTATATTTCAGTAGAGGGAACCCGAGTGCAAAAGTTGTATTCATAAAAGATCTTATACCTATTTCGGTAGAAGAGATGCCTCCTTCAGAATTCTTCTTCAGTAAGAAGAGAAATGTAGTAGTAAGGAGAGAAACACATCAATGGGATGGTGTGACTATCAAGAAGTGCATGGTTCTATTAGATGGGTAGGCCTTAGAAGAAGAAGACTTCACTATAGATGTTGTAGGATTGCTGGGAGATTTTGCAACAACAAACTAGTTTTCAGTGGGAAACCTGAAGGAGAAGTTGAAGTAGAAGGATTTGCTGGTGAGTTAGTTGCAGGACAAATTAAAGACTATAGATAAGGAAGTCAGGAGCGAGATGAACAAGAGTTTCAAGAAGACTAGAGTTTGTGATACACAAGAAATATTGCAGCTCAAATCTAGTCTCGATGAAATGAAAAAGAACACATAGGTGAGTAGAGAATGGGCCTTTCAACAGGGAGAGTTGGTAAAACAACTACAGACCAGAATAAACTTGACTGAAAATACAACTGTAGATATGATAGTTTTCCAAGCGAAGTCATTGAAGGTGCGTGAGAATATGGGATCAACACAACAAAGCCTTTTCACTAAGGTAGAAGCTGTCCAAAACCATTTTCGGGTGGTCGATAAATCTTTAAATAACATTGGCTTAAAGGAGAGAGAGGCTATTGTTGCTCGAGACACTTTCCAAGAAGCAGTCGTGGTGTTGGCAAGAGCAAGAGTATCTATGGTCTCCAGATTGTCTTCCTCAGAACAAACCAGAGGTGATATTATACGTAAGACCTTGGAGACTAACACAGTTGAAAGTAAAATAATGGCTAAAGAAGTGAATTAGGATTGTGAAGAAAATTTTCATTCACTCGAAAAAGAGTCATTAGGCCTCAAAAAAGATAATTTCTCTGAAGTCTTGGGACAAGTTGATATAGCAAAGCATCAACTTAATATCAAGATAAACATGGAAGAGGCTCGGGCTGAAATCTTTAAATTAAAATAGATTGATATTACTCAGATAGATAGGTGGTTAGTGAAGCCCTGTCTTCAGCTACAGTATATAGTTTCAAAAGACAGGAGAATGGAAGGAAAACTGCCTCACTTAGAAAATAAATTATATATGTTTGAGGTAAATGATTTAACAGAGCCATCCAGATTGGTGGCACAATTCGTGGGCATGTGTGTCAAATGTGTTGAGAGGGAAAAGGTAGCACTTCCGAGAACCAATGAGGTAACCTGTACACATCATTTGTACATATCATGATTAGAACACCAACTGTTTCTAAGATGGAGAACAAGAAGGAAAAATGCCTCCGCCGGCATAGTGAAGAGACAAGGGAGATGCAAGTGAAGCGTTTCAGATTTTACATTTTGTAATTTTACTATTTTAGAAATAAGGATAATTCCAACCGTTTAGGGTTGAGAACCTTTTGTATAAATACATTTTTCAAAGATTGAACAAAGGATGCTTCTTGCCGAATGTAATTAAGAGAAAGTTTCCTTTGTGAGAATTAATACAATCACAGATAGAGATTCCAATCTTTGTGCAATCTGAGTTAAGTTTCCTCTTTGTACTCCATATTTCTTGTTTTTTTAAATGTCTCTTTGATAAGTGAGTGTTTAAAATTTAGCAAAACAACTACTGTAATCACACCCAGCGATTGTTTGTTAAGCAAACAATTTTTCCTTTGTATTTGCTGTCAGTAAATACAAGACCTGTAAGCTACTTGGATAACTAAATCTTATATCCTTTCAAGAATGCATGCTTTCTTTTCTTCTACTGTGAGCAGGATAAGATTCATCTTTTCATTGATGCCTTGTTTTTTTTAACAGTTTTGTAAGTCTATCTCACCTCACCTGATTTCATAAATCGACTCGGACGAGAAATTAAGGCCTCTGTACTGTTCTGTTTTTATTTTCATTTGAGGAATTAAGTCTTATATATCTATCAGAAGAAAAACCACTTCTTAAAATCAAGCTTTATATTTATGATGCCTTGACATTATGCTTCTAAGTCTTAAGTGTAATCTCAAGAACAATATATTTTTGGCGCCATTGTCGGGGATGAAGATACAAAGTTATTTTTCCCTGGGAAGAACGACAAGGTAATAGTCTGTCTTTGATAGTGAACAAGGATTGAATACTGTATTAAGGTTTTATATTTCACTTGGAAACTCCACAATATTTAAGCTGACATTCAGTAGAAAGAATACCAGGAAGAACTGTGATGAACAACATACTACTACTGTAACCAATCTCGAAAAACTTTTAATACCAAGGGGAAACCCCAAGAAATATACCGCATTTGCAAGTAAGGTTTACCAACCCAAAGCTATGCAAACTAATGCTAAGGTTCCACTTGAACAGTCAACCTCACAAGAGGGTTACACACAAATCCACTTTGGAGATACATCAACTAATACACATGAAACTGAAGTTATAAATCCCAAACCGCTTTTACCTGAGATAAAAGCTGAGATCGTTTCGACTCCCCGCTCTACTAATAAAGTTAAAGGACCCTTTTTGATACCCGCTTTTATTTCACAGATCCATGAACTAAAGGTTTATATTCCACCAAGATCTGAGGATTATACCACGTATCCTGATTTAACTTCTATTGGTTCTCTTGTCTATATATCCTGTAAGTCTGAATAACCCAACCCTCGTTTCCCTTTTTCCTCTTTTTCAGAGTTTCCGTCTCCTAATGATCTGTCTCCAGAACTTCATTCTCCTCTTTCCAAAGTAGCCTAAAGGCCACTACAAGTTTATGAAAACCCCCTTTTTAGCTCTCAAAGTTCATCCCCTCACATTCAAAAGGATGCAATTGGAGGAGGTGGCACCGAAGGTGGTGCTGGAGGAGGAGGTGACCAAGGGCCACCACCTCCCCCTCCCAGGATATTTGCCAAAGTAGTTGCCAGATATGATCCTCTGGCCCTTCCCCCTGTCCTTCATGACCTACCTGAAAACTACATGAAGAATTTACCAACGTTCACAGGAGAGGGAGATTTAATGAAAACACAACACATAAATTTTTCAACCAATTTGCTGATATCCTGGGCATTGAGCATGAGGATGTTTATTCAAGAATTTTGGTGAAAACCTTTGAAGGCCAAGTAAGACTTTGGTTTCGAGGGCTTCTAGTGGGATCTATATCATCTTATGACGCATTGGAAACTGCCTTCTTGAGGCAGTGGGGAGAGAGAAAATATCACTTATATTACCAGACATAATTTGGGGTTTGAGAAAAAATAATTCAGAGTCAGTCTTAGAGTTCATTCAAAGATTTAATAAAATTTATCACAAAATTCCAGCAGAAGTTAAACCCTCACAACCTGTAGCTAAAGTAACTTTTGCAGGAGCTTTCGAGCCAGACTTTGCCCTGCTTTTAAGAGAAAAGAGATATGTTGATCTCACTAGGATGCAAGATGATGCTATCAAAATTGAGTCAAACATGATGGAATCTGGTAAACCAAAAGTGAAGGTTGAAACAAGAAACAAAGACACTAAGTGCTTCAGGGAGCAAGACGAAACTTCCTGATCTGGGAAGTTAGCTGAGGACAAAATGGATGATATGGCCAAAATAATAAAAGAATTATCAAACAAGATCTCCAGAATGGTACTAGACCAGGCTAAGCCTAATCCTTTTGCTAGGAGAGACTTCAAAAGGAATCCAAATCCACAATCCAACAGAGACCAATAAAAAATTAGGATAAAAAAATCAAATCTCCTTTCAAAACATAAAACTTTATGCAAAGCGATGAAGCACAAGATTTTGAGGGATTTGATGAAGATATAGGCAACCTCAGTGATAATGACCAAGAACCTTATCTAACCAGACATGATTATGTAAGGTATTTACACCAAGAACCATTTTTTGGAGACGAGGTAAGTATAAATAATACGGGGGACTTCGATTATCAAGGAATTGTCGACTCTATAATGACTGAGCTCCAACAAAAATATAATTTGAGGCCTAGAGATAAAAATTTTACAACTGATCCACTGAAGAAATTTTTTTCGAGAAGTAAAAAGACTGAGACCTCTCAACCATCCATTGAAAAGATAACGACCAAGACAAAGACAATTGATATGGAAGATACCAAGACGAAGACAGCCAAAACAAAGGCAACACAAACCATTAGGACAGAGAAAAGAGACACAAATATACCATCTAGGGAAGCCGAAAGGATGATTAGAAGTTTCAATCTAGAAAGCGAAATAAATAAAATTAAAATTCCGGTACCTCTGGTTGAACTAACAAAAAATCTGATGTACAGAATTTTTTTTGCCAAGATGATTAATTTCTCGGATACCGAAACTCATGCAGATTCTATTAATTTGAAAGATGATAATCCTACTGTAGTGTTTGGTCCGCATATCGAAAATGCCAAAGATCCTGTCGCTCCTTTTTATATCACTCTGACTGTGCATGATCACTTGCTACATAACTGTATGTTGGATTCTGGAGCCTCACACAACTTAATTCCCAAATCCATTATGGAAAAACTAGGCCTCGAGGTTACTAGACCCTACCGAGACTTGTATTCTTTCGATTCAAGAAAAGTTAAGTGCCTCAATATGATTAAATATTTAGTAGTTAATCTTGCACATATCCATGTGAAAAGTATTCTCATGGATGTAGTTGTTGCCGATGTTCCTGCAAAGTATGGCATGTTTTTGTCTAGGTCTTGGGGTTCTAAACTTGGAGGATTGCTGCAACTGGATATGACTTACACCACGATCCCGATCTTCGGTCGACAATACACCCGTCTATACAGGGAAACAAGATTGGAGTATACTATAAGTGACCCACAAAACCCAAATAAATATCCAATACATGTCCCTAATCAAGGCTTAGGGAACTATATATTATCACTTGATGATAGTTTAGACGAATCTACAAAGGAAGAAAAACAAAAAATAGAAAAAACAAATAAAAATGCAAATAGTGTAGGAGTTTGGAAGATGTATTTTGATGGTGCTTCGTCGTGGGAAGGATCAGGAACCGGGGTATTGTTTGTAGCACCTTTGATGAATTTACTATTCCTTTCTCATATAGATTTCAATGGGACATTGACTATACTAATAATGTATGTGAATACGAGGCTCTTGTCTTAGGATTAGAGGCTGCCAGAAAGTTGAAAATTGAAAATTTGATAGTTTACGGTGATGCATAATTGATTGTAAAACAGATTAGGCAGTAGTATCAGGCCAAGCATCCTAGGTTAAGGTTGTATAGGAACTACACCTGGGATCCAATCAATTTGTTTTTCTCATCATTCAATATTCATCATATTCCTAGGGCAGAAAATCAACAAGCCGACTCCCTAGCGAAAGCGACTGTGACTTTCATGCCACCTACGGTTTTGAAGCTAAAATATCACATAGAAATGAGACACCGGCCTTCAATATTGAATAATGTTCAACACTGGCAGGTATTTGAATACGATGAACATATCAAACAATTTTTAGAAATGGTCGATGAATTTTCCGAAACACATATTGATTAGGAAAATCAGAATGACTTTGCTTGGGTCATGCAAGAAGGTGAAGATCCTCAAGAGTTCCAAGATAAGATTGCTAATCACCACATGTTGCTACTAAAAAACAATAAGATCCCAAAAGGTATGATTCCTTTAGATAGATTATTCGATCATGATGATATTCCCCTAAATTCTACTTTGCAACCTCAGCCTGAAGAGGTTGAAGATTGTAATATAGGCATCAAGGAAACTCCTAAGCTGGTAAAGATATCTAAATACCTTCCAACTGAAATGGAAATCAAATATGCCGATTTACTCAAGAAATACAAATATGTCTTCTCTTGGTCTTATGATGAATTGAGAACTTATGATACCATTGTCATCGAACATAAGATCCCTTTAAAGAAGGGCATCAAACCTTTCAGGAAAAATCTCAGACAAATAAATCCTATACTACTTCCCGTGATAGAAAGAGAGGTAAAGAAGCTCTTGGATGAAAAAATCATCGTTCCACTCAGATATTCTGAGTGGGTAGCCAATTTAGTCCCAGTCAGGAAGAAAAACAGTGAAATCAGACTATGCATGGATTTCAGAAACTTAAATAGATCACCCCTCAAAGATAATTATCCACTACCTAAAATGTATCATGTTTTGGAGAAAGTGGTCAAAGCTAATAGAATGTCCATGATTGATGGATTTTCAGGTTATAACCAAATTGTAGTCCACGAGGACGATAAAGAAAAAATCGCGTTCACTACCCCATGGGGTACTTTCATGTATGATAAAATGCCATTCAATCTGATGAATGTAGGAGCCACTTTCCAACGAGCGATGGACATTGCCTTCGTCGATGAAAGAGATAAGTTTGTTGTCATTTATCTTGATGATTTAACCATGTTTTCTAAATCTGTTGCAAAGCACTTAATACACCTTAAGCAAACCTTCGAGAAATGTAAAAAAAACAGTTTGTCTCTAAACCCCAAGAAATCTCATTTTGCAATGCAGGAAGGTAAACTCTTGGGCCATATAGTATCTAGAAATGGAATTAAAATCGACCCAAAAAGGGTTGAATCTATAGATACAATAAATATTCCAAGGAACAGAAAGGAAATCCAACCTTTTTTAGGAAAAATAAACTTTTTAAGGAGATTTATTACAAATTTTGTTGAAATTGTAAAGTTGATTACAGATATGCTAAAAAAGGACAACGAGGTCAAATGGACAACTGAAGCTAAAGCGTCCTTCGAACATATTAAGAAATTTATAGGGGAAGCACCCGTATTGGCCAGTCCTGATTACATGAAAGAATTATTGATTTTCTCATTCGCATCCGAACATACGATTGCAGCTGTACTCCTACAGAAGAACGAGGAGGGGTTCAAACAACCGATAGCATTCTTCGGCAAAAGCCTTAGAGACGTAGAGTTGAAATACGATATACTGGAAAAACAAGCATATGCAATGGTGAAAGCCCTAAAATATTTCAGGACCTACGTGCTACATTCTAAAGTAATTGCTTATGTACCTACCATTTCTGTCAAAGATATATTGGTTCAACCTGATAGTGATGGTAGGAGAGGCTGATGGCTTGACAAGATCCAGGAATTTGATCTTGAGGTCAAACCAACAAAACTTGTCAAGGGTCAAAGCCTGGCTAAGCTATTAGCCGAATCAAATTTTAGAGCACTCGGGATAAATCATCTACAAGCTTATGAAGGTTTTCCAGACATAGACAAATTTGATGTCACTATACCTACAACCAAGATTCAAGAAAAAATTTCTTCCTCTGCCTGGTATAATGACATAGTTTCATATCTCTTGAATCTGCAATGCCCGAGTGATATGACACCTTCCAAGGCAAGAACACTGAAGCTGCACGTGGTAAAATATTGTATCGTTGACAACCAACTATATTGGAAAGACCCATTGGTATTTTTATTGAGAGTCCTAACAGAATCCGAAACAGAGAACATCATAAATGAGTTTCATGAAGGGGTGTGTGGAGGACACCACGCCTGGAGGGCGATGACTTATAAGATCCTAAGAGATGGATACTATTAGCCGAAGTTATTTACAGATGTGAATACTAAATTCAGAGCTTTTAATCCTTGCCAATTATTCTCAGGTAAACAAAAGCTCCCCGCACTACCCTTGACCCCAGTCAAGATGGAAGCTCCATTTCAACAGCGGGGTCTAGATTTTATTGAAGAAATTCATCCACATTCAAGAGCACAATATAAATGGATCTTGACCGCTACAGATTATTTCACTAATTAGGTTGAGGTCATTCCAACCAGAAACACTACAAACTCTGTGGTGATAAATTTCTTAGAGGAAAACATTTTATCTAGATTTGGATGTCCTCAGAAGATAGTTACAGATAAAGCCCAGGCATTCAAATCTATGGTGATGGTTAGTTTTTGTCAAAAGTACAATATTGTACTGGGATATTACACAAATTACTATCCTCAGGGCAATGGATTAGTTGAATCATCAAATAAGAGCTTAATCACCATAATAGAAAATGTGGTAACTGAAAATAAGAAAGCCTGACATGTTCATTTGAAATACGCTTTGTGGGCGAATCATATATGCACTAAGAAATCAATTGGAATGTCCCCTTTCCAAATGGTGTACGGGACTGACGTGGTACTACCTATAAAATTCTCTTTTCCGGTAATGAATCTCTAGAAAGATTCAAAGGAAGAACCTAATGATATCACCTGAAGAATCAACCAGTTAATAGAAGTGCAACAGAACATGGCTGAGGTGGATGAGAAACTCCAGAAACACCAAGACAATATGAAAGCCTTATTTGATAAAAAGGCTAAATATAGGGAGTTCCTCCCTGACGACCTCATTTTTAAATGGGACGCTAGGAAGGAGGATGATGACAAACATGGAAAATTCGATCACATATGGTGTGGACCTTTTAGGGTCATAACTTCTGAAGGAAAGAATTCATTCTTGTTGGAGAACCTCGATGAGCAAGTCCTTAACGCCCCCATAAATGGGCGTTACCTGAAGCACTTTATGCAATAAACATGTTTCCAAACTCTCACTGCATATACCAGTTTGATTTCCTTGTTTTGTTTCAAAATTTTCATTTCTTTGGTAAGCTTCCACTTTCGCTGTAAATATGACCAGGTTTTTTGGTTTAATAAAAAACATAAATATAAAAAATAAGTAACAATAACTATTTATTTTTCGAGAAGTTTATGACATTTCTCGTGTTTGTCTTTATGCAAAATTCTCGCTGATAGTTGAGAGATAAGAAGGTATCAAAAACACGTTTCAGAACATTAATATTCTCTCAAAACAGGTGATAAATAAATGGTTTGCTTAGTTGAAAATATAAAGAAATTTGAGGTATGAGCTTCTAATCCGTTGAACCAAGTTGAAATTTTCAAAGAGATTTAGCTAAATATGAAGGAAGTTTCATCCATATAAATATTATCACCCAATCAACAACGAGAGGAATGTAAGAATTATGGCTTAATCCTAAAAGTCTTCTCTGAGTTAAATAAAATTAAAATATCAAAATAAAAAAGTGAAATACGAATAAAAAATCTTAAAGGAATACGAGAATCTCTGAAAAATCTTATGCGAGATTGACCCTGCTCACAACAAAACTTTTGAGTACTCTTACTGTTTTATCCTGACTATCCCAAAGTTTTATTTTTCTTTGATTCTCTTTTTCCCCTTTTTGGTCTTCACAGAGGGAAGATTTCGTCTTAACTTTGAAAACTTAGAAACATGTCTTAAAATAACGTTAGGCGAAAATTTATATGCCCCTCTGAATTTAACTGAAAGAAAGTATGTCTAGGTTAATCCCGACTACTTTAGCCTTTTTAGCAGATTCAAACTGTTAGCTTCACTCAAGGCAAGTCCATGGAAAGTAAAATCTCCCCATGAGAACTTCCTTGTAGGCGAAGGTGTTTTGAAGGTTGGAAGAGGATTAACCCATAGTAATCAAATTGAGTTGACAAACCTATATTGCTAAATTATAAACAAATATCGTCTCTGGCATATTACATACAAATTGATTACCCCCACTTCATGTTTAAAAAATATTAGACAGATGGTGAAAGGAAATCCATAAAATGATTTCCCCCATCTATTCCAAAAAAGAGAGATGATGAAAGGAAATTGATTAAATGATTGCCCTCATCTCAACATTTAAATGCAAAATGACTATTTGAAGTGGTGAAAGGAAATTCAATGACAGAATTAGATAAGTTCATCGAAGTACTGAACATGCTCGCTGACAGTGAAGCAATGCCTATCATATCTGTAAGGCTGTTATACATGTATTATAATGTACTCTAGTAGTTAGTTCCCCTTTCAGTAAGATTTACATTCTAAGCATATGTAGGACTCCCTGACTAAATCATTAAAATTATTTTTCCTTGATGCGAACAAAATCAAACAGAGTCTGGTTGATCCGAATACAGTTTTAAGAAAGAGGAATTTAAAATAGCCTAACTAAAAGTCATGATTTGATGTGTTTTGAAGGTTTTCCAAGTTTCAATTGAAATTATTTTTCTCAGTATGATCTTTTCCCGAATGTGTTTCACAAAAATGCAATAATGACTCCATTTACCCAATAAAGGCACTTGGTCTACCATTCTTCCGCGTCTCGCAGGGAGACACGATCCCTAGATGGAGCCTATGTTGGAACACATATATTTTTATAAACTTTATACTTTAAATAGTTTTCATTCTCGTTTAAATAAAAACAATGCGCGCTTGATCCCCACTGTTGATGAAATATACCATCAAATGAAACAATCCCAATCTCTTAGAATTTATGGAGCTGTCTATTTGTGAAAAAGTCAAATCACTAAAGACTACATTCGAAATGTCGGGTTTCGGGGTTTTTCAATGCAAGCATTTCAACATGTAGGAACTCCAAAGTCCCGATATCCGAAATTGGGAAATTGTCTTAAGAAATAAACTAGATTAATTAAGAATTAAAAAATGATTAAAAATTAATTAATCATATCGCGATTTCGCGTTTCAAGGATCCTGCCTCGAGCGACTATCAAAGTCCCGATATCCGAAATCACGAAACTGTCTTAGGTTAATCATGATTATTTAAAAGGGTTAAACATGATTAAAATTAACTAATCACATCACGATTTTGTGTTTCAGGAGTCATACCTTGAAATTTTATAGGATATCCTGAGATCCGAAATTCTGAAATTTAGTTAACGATAAGTGTGATTAACTGGTGCATTAACGATGATTATCACATGATTAATCCTTCGTTGAATAATGACTTGGATAAATTTAAGTTTCATCTGTGCTTTTCCGAAAAATTAATGACATTAATAATTCATTTACGACAATCATTCCAAATGAGATCTTAGACCACCGCCTAAATCTTATTCATTAAGGGAATTATTTTTTTTGTTAGTAGAGGTATTGGTTAATCGATGCAATTAAAGGAAAAGGGTATTGAATTTGAATTTCATTGTGCATTTTTATTGAGCAACAAGTTTTCAAGATAAAGAATTTTGCGCATTCCCTATGTCAGGTAACAGAGTTCTATGGCCTGATACCATGGCTCCATGAAAATAAACTAAAGCGCCTGGTGAAAGTTCGAGCCAGAACACATATGTCCTCTCTGACACCTCACCCAGAAGCATAGACGCCATTAAATCCTTGACGCAAGTATTCAATATTCTACAATATGAATTGGTCAATTGCCCGGATGATTCAGGTGATGAGGAGACAAAGATTAGGGCTACCAAATACAAAACTGTGGCCCGATCAAAGCTACATAAGATAGTGATGAGGCCTAGACTCTTGCCTTACAATGATATGGTCCGTTGGGCGTTGGAAAATGTTGATATCCCGACCAGAACCATCTTCAATTCACAAAAGGTTGCAATTGGGTTTTTCCAGCCAGAACATTTACAGGTAATGTACCAATTGTCTCCAACACCCAATTTCATTTACAATGCCAGTTTCCTAGTGGAGTTTGACAGGAAGGAATGTGTCCAATATGGAAAAAACCTGCCAGACTTAATTAAGGATTGGTTCTCTTGCCCTGAAAAGTTCAGAGCTGACTCCCATGGTGTATACGTAGTATCTTCACTAGATCCTCACATAATGTATATAGAAATGATGATGTGTAGACTCTATGGGAGGGAAAACATAGCCCATTTCTTATTACCGTGGGTGCCTATTATGCACACAGTGGCAGAAGGGTATTCTTTTGAATGGGCCAAGATGTTGTCAGATAGTTTGGTTAAGGATATTACAGAATATTGGTCACTGAAATCCAAGGGGAAACCTGCCTCATTCTTCATGTTATCTTATATTATGGATGCCATCTGCTTTATGACACCTTTTCCCCTGATGGGATGGAACTGGACTCCAACTAGTGCTGAGCCCATACATGTTTATCATTCAAAACTCTGGGAGGATAAAGAAAAAAAATTTAGTGTATGAAATCTGCAACTGGGTGGTGGTGCCGATGCATACCATTATATATGGTTGCCCACCTCCCAGGATTTCTGACAAAATAATGGCTAATCTAGGCAAGATAGTTGACTGGTACACTGAAGAGCATTTCTCCTATATTAGGGTTTTTAGTTGTTCAGTTCCTCCACATGCTCTACTTGAATTTTTACCAGATCGATTGGTGTGCCACGAAGTAGCACATCAAACTGTACATTCTGGAATTAGTAAGGATATGAAAGTAGTATAGAAAAGGGTGTGGCCTGCCTTCCCCCTGTATATTGGTACACTTTCTCTGCTAGATTTCGGCCATTTGAAGGTAGAGGTTGTGACCCTAGAAGAAATCAAGCTGGTCAATATCGAATTCAAGATGCACGATCCATTGAAGATTGTAGGTAATCACATGGCCCTCTACAACCTAAAAGATATGAACATGAAGATTCTCCTTAAAATGAAGTATTCCAAAGAGCAAGGTCCTATCAGGAGGACTTGGGTCGAGTTCAAGCTCTGGCCCCAGAAAAATTGGTCGAGTTTTATAACTTCCAGAAGCATCGGAGACATAGCCTTCACAAAGTATTGCAGGGAGAGACCATAATACCTCCAACTACACAACAAGTTGAGACCTAGAGCTTGGAAACAGGGAGCTCCAGTAAACATGATGCTCGAGAAAGTTTGGATAAGACTGAGGGTTTGAATCAGAAGGAATACACCACATCGATAGATCCACCAAGCGATCATGCTGAAACTCAGACTAAGGCCTTAATAAGAAAGGGAGAATAAAAGCCATTGTCCACACCGGGTAAACCAACTACCGACACAACCGGTAAGCAGCCATCTACTGAGATATGCAATCCTATCCAATATGTTACACCCTTACAGTTCAGTAGAGGGAACCCGAGTGCAGAAGTTGTATCCATAAAATATCTTATACCTATTTCGACATAAGAGATGCCTCCTTCAAAATTCTTATTCAGTAAGAATAGAAAGGAGGTAGTAAGGAGAGAAACAAATCAAAGGGATGGTGCGACTATAAATAAGCACAGGGTGCTATTGGATGGGTAGGCCCTAGAAGAAGAAAACTTTGCTACAGATGTTGCAAGCTTGTTGGGAGCTTTTGTAACAATAAACCAGTTTTCAGTGGGAAACCTGAAGGAGAAGTTGAAGCAGAAGGATCTGCTGGTGAGTTAGTTGCAGGACAAATTAAAGACTGTAGAGCAGGAAGTCAGTAGTGAGATGAACAAGAGTTTTGAGTAGTTTAGATTTTGTGATACAAAGGAAATCCTGCAGCTCAAATCCAGTCTTGACAAAATGCACAGGAACGCACAAACGCGTAGAGAATGGGCCTTTCAACAGGGAGAGTTGGTAAAACAACTACAATCTAGAATAAACTCGATTGAAAATACAACTGTAGATATGATATTTTTCCAATAGAAAGCATTGGAGGTGTGTGAGAAGCTGGGATCAACACAACAAAGCCTTTTCACTAAGGTAGAAGCTGTCCAAAACCATTTTTGGGTGGTCGATCAATCCTTAAATAACATTGGTTTAAAGGAGAGAGAGGCTATTGTTGCTTGGTCCACTTTCCAAGAAGCAGTCATGGCATCGACAAGAGAATGAGTATAAATGGTTTCCAGATTGTCTCCCTCAGAACAAACCATAGGAGATATTATACTGAGGACCTAGGAGACTAACATAGCTAAAAGTAAAAGAATGGCTAAGGAAGTGAAGAAGGATTGTGAAGAAACTTTTCATTCACTTGACAAAGAGTCATTAGGCCTTAGAAAATATAATATCTTTGAAGTCTTGGGACAAGTTGATATAGAAAATAATCAACTTAATATCAAGACAAACATGGAAGAGGCTCGCGTTGAAATATTGGAATTAAAATAGATTGATATTACTCAGATAGATAGGTGGCTAAGGAATCCTTGTCTGTAGCTACAATCTATAGTTTCAAAAGACAAGAGAATGGAAGGCAGACTACCTCACTTATCAAAGAAATTATATATGTTCAAGGAAAATGACTTAACAAAGCTATTCAGATTGGTGGAACAATTCGTGGGCATGTGTTTCAAATGTGTTGAGCAGGGAAAAGGCAACACTTTCGGGAACCAATGAGGTAACCTGAACACATCATATGTACAGATCATGATTAGAACACCAACTGTTTCTAAGCTGGAGAACAAGAAGGAAAAATGCCTCTGCCAGCATAGCGAAGAGACAAGGGAGATGCAAGTGAAGCATTTCATATTTTACATTTTGTAATTTTACTATTTTAGAAATAAGGAGAATTCCAACCATTTACGTTTGAGAACCTTTTGTATAAATACATTTTTCAAATATTGAACAAAGGCTACTTCTTGCCGAATGTAATTAAGAGAAAATCTCCTTTGTGAGAATTAATACAAGCTCAGAAAGAGATTCCAATCTTTGTGCAGTCTGAGTTATGTTTCCTCTTTGTATTCCATATTTCTTGTTTCTTTAAGTTTCTCTTTGATAAGTGAGTGTTTACAATTTAACAAAACAACTACTGTAATCACACCAAATGGTTGTTCATTAAGCAAGCATTGTTTCCTCTGTATTTGCTGTCAGCAAATACAAGACCTGTAAGCTACTTGGATAACTAAATCTTATATCCTTTCAAGATTGCACGCTTTATTTTCTTCCACTGTGAGCAGGATAAGATTCATCTCTGGATTGATGCCTTGTTTTGTTTAACAGTTTTGTAAGTTTCTCTCACCTCACTCGATTTCATAAATCGACTCGGACGACAAATTACGACCTCTGTACTGTTCTGTTTTTATTTTCATTTGAGGAATTAAGTTTGATCTAAATATCATAAGAAAACACACTTCTTAAAATCAACCTTTATATTTATGATGCCTTGACATTACGCTTCTAAGCCTTAAGTGTAATCTCTGGAACAACACATTGATTGTGTTGAAAATATTGATGAGTTGTTTGTTCCAAACATACAAAAATTTAAGAATGTTGTTGCAGATGAATTTGTTGCTGATATGTAGGGTTTTTCTACTCCTGCAAGTGAACTAGAACCTGAGCCTACATCCTCTGACCAACTAGAACATAAACTTGTGCCATATCATTACCCTCATAAGAATCAGGGAAATTTACCCAGGAATCGATATTCTTGGAAAAATGACAATTATGCTTTCAAAACTTTACAAAAAATATGTGAAAGGTAGAACCGTGGACCAGTGTCGGCTACCATGATAGATTGTGGTTGGATTAATGAATGGTCATGGAATAATTTGAACAGATGATGGAGGAATTCATATTGTTGTGTATCATCGATTGTATAGTCACACAATGTTCCTCTTTCTTTCTTTTGATTCATTTAAAATGGTTAATTGAGGTTGAACCAAACATGATAGTTGACTAATTGACAACTATAATTGTTCGTCAACTGAGGGTTGACCAAAACTATTCATTGACGAGTGTTTCGACTGTGTTGTGGATTGACTGGTGTTTCGAAGACAAATATTGCTACTACTTATAGATACCTCGGTTATGTTTAAGGGAGGGTGTACTTGAAGTTGTTGATATGTAAACCAAACTAATGTCTTCATATTGAATCGAATTGGACTTCTTGTCTGACTAAACTATGTTCAAATGAGGTGTTTGGAGTTGTAGTTGTGTACTATTGCTTATACCTATATGATAAATAGACCATTGCTTGAAAAATATTGATTATCATGATGTGTTATTGTCTAGGTGATTGATCAAATGACATGTGTTATCTTGTTGTCTAGTCGACTAGTCGACCGAGAATATGTTTTGGATAGTATTTTGGAAAATTATTTTATGAATTAGATGGATTTATTTATGGTGTTTGATCAATGTTTATGATGACAATGTTCAGACTTCTTTAGGAGTGTTTTTGTACCGTGCTTGATCATCTTCTCATATGAAACAATTAAGGGGGGAGTACTATGTAATTTGTTTTCCCATCCAAGCTAAGTTTATGGGGGTGGGGTGGAACCTTTGGATTCCTTGTAAGATCATCTTGTCAAAATATAGTTGACTGTGTCTAACTTCAGATTTCAAATCTACTCTTCACGAACAATTACAACGATGATGTATCATGGATGTTGGTTTGATCCATGTCCAAACCTATTTATAGATGGTCCTTTGAATCAATCTATAATTCAGAGAGATCATGAATATTGTTCCCGCTCTCATGGTGCATGCTTGTTATGCTTCAATGCAATAATGTCTTTAAACACCAACACTACTCTCCAGGAATATTTTCTCTCTTCAACCTTTTTTTTCATGTTCCAACAACCGACCCATGCAAAATCAATGGCAATATCAAAATAAACCTCAACCTTTCAATCCCTCGTGTCAATCATTTCCATCCCAACTTCCAATGAAAAACCATCATTGGATAAAGCCTCCACAATGATGGAGACCTCCAACCCAACAAAAACAATCATTTTCCCCCCCCTCCACCATAACAAAACAAGGATTCCATAAGCATTAATAAACAACCATAGTTGTTTTCCCAACTAGCTCCAAATTTGTAATGTCCTAGCTTCAACCCTTTGGAATTATCTACACTTGATCTTGTAAATGTTTAAATTCATTGCATAGATATCTTCTTAATATGCCTTATTTACATATGATGTAGACATACCATGGTAATTTTGAATACTTTTAAACATTGCTATTTTGAAATTGATAAAAGAACCAATACTGACTTAGCATGAGCACCTAAAGAGGCTATGATATTGACCTGTAAATGATAGGCTCATAGCCCACTCACTTTACCAACACATATTTCTTTGTGGAATTAAAGTTCTTATCTCCGTCTTAACCTTGTACAATCTAATCTATTTGCAGAGACGCCACTAATATTTCGTCCTCTTCCCCATACAAGGGACTTTCTTCTCCAGACTGCTAAGCCTTTATGTAATCTTCACGCAACCAAAAACAATGTGATAAAAAAATATAACTAATTGTCCAATATGCTAATTTGGCTTGAATCTTGGCTTCTATGTTCGTTACTGATTGGCCTGTAACTTCTCTAGGCTCACCATTACTTGAAATGCATATGAGGATGGATCTATTCTCTTTCTAGTGTCTTGATTGTTGCTTGTGATATTCAAATAAATACATAACAATGTATATGAGGAAATTAATTTATTTGGGATATGTTTTACCAAAAACCTACCAACAAGCCGAATGATGTGCCAATGAAGCCCTTCAATTCTCGTCGATGTATAATTTATTCTCACTTCCGACAAACCATATGTAGCCTTCTTTCTATGATCATTCCTTCCTCTGGAGATCAATGCTAATGAGTTTGAAGTCCACTTAGCTTCAATTGAAAGACGTCGACTAGGTTGGAGACGAGTTGACCTAAGGTAACAAATCTACCAACCTCTACGAAGTTGACCTAACTATAAGCAATTGACCAGGTATAGACACTAGTCGACGAGATAATATGCTGATCCAAAAAAGAGAGAGTAGTCAACCAGGGTAGTGAGCTTGACTCAAGCTACAACATAAGTCGACCAAAGAGTGGAAGTAGACCAAGCTAAGTTGACCCCAACTAATTAAGTCAAACAATACATAAACTAGTTTCCTAGGGAAACATATGATCAAATAGACAAGAAACAGAGCACCCAAATATATGGAAGTCGACCAGGCTACGTCAAATCGACCAAGAAAGAATTCTTGTTGACCAAAAAAATGGGAAAATCAACCAGACAAGAACTAAGTCAACTCAAGTGGCAACATAATCGACCAAGCTGAGAAAGAAACTCTTAGAAGAATATGAAGTCATCTTGGGTGGATGGGGAACAACCCAAGAAAGGTAATTGTATGTTTTAAACCTATGAAGTAAAGTAATGCATACATATTCTTAAGAAAAACAAAAATTAATCAATGGCTCATACACACAGTACACAAAGATTTACACTGGAAACCTTTAACCGAGAGAAAACCAACCTTCCTTGGTGCCACACCTTTCAACTCTTCATTGTATTAATTTCACCATTCACAATACAATATATACAATATTTTAGGTATTTCGTAGCTACCAAAACCCCAATCCCTTAATCCAAGATTAATTTAGAAAACCACTAAAAATGGAAAAATCTATTAAAATAGAAAAACACTGTCCAAAAAACAATTTTGGGGCGCTGCCCTGAACGCTGCGCATAACTAGGGGGGAAATCCTGGACCCCCTAGGAAAGTACCTAGCACACACGACACAAAGGCAGAATGAAGTTGGGATCGTCATATGCAGTTGTCGAATCTGACGCACCCACACACACATGCAAAGAATATAACACATACCCAACAATAATAACATCCAGGTGACGAAAATTCCACTCATCAACTAATTTCAATGTCTATCTCACTTATGAGGTGCATAGAATTAGAGGATAAATCCCAACAATTAAAATAATTGACTAGACATTGTTAAATCATCCCAACATGTGAAAAATTGACTTGGCAAAGACAATCGATTGTGGGGATGAAATTACAATTCAGGAGAGTGAGACATTTTTCCCAGCAAGGTTTACAAATGCCCCACATCATTTAAAAACACCCAACAAGGTAAAATGGCCAGCCTCATTTAAAAACATTCAACATCATTAAAAAATGCCCAGGCAGATTTAGAAATGACCCACACACTGCAAATTTGCCCAACAACACATAAAAATGCCCAAGTAATTAATGGTTGGTGCAGGCAATGGGAAACATTTAATAAAGTAGTAAAATGCCCAACGACTTGTGAGAGATGAGAGGAACTCTAAAAATGGAAAATCTGCTAAATAGTTCCAACAAGTATTTAATTACAACCCTTGATCTTGAGATCCCAAGAAAATGGACAACATTGATGATTTGTCTGTTGGGAGGGTCTACACAATGGTCAACCTTGGTTTTCTCAAAGAAAACAAAATCACATTAACTTGAATCAATTTCCATGTGAAGCTATCATAATTGCAATTAACAGTCCTCCTTCTGATACATTAATTGAACTAAGAGCAATGAATTGATCACGAAGAATTAATCTACAAACCATACTATAAACACAAAATAGTTGCAAGACATTCCATGACAAATTGGATGCAATTTTTACCCTAGAAAACCATATTTGAATGGTGCTCAATATTATCTCTTCAAAGGTTAATCAATATACACAGTATCATGTTACTCCTATGATCACTCTGGAATTAGGGTTTCAGTCACCGACTGCCCCCTTCCATGGCTTCTGGCTTGGGGGAGAGAGATCCTCTACAACCTCCTCCGCCTCTAGACCTTGTTGCGTTCCAGACACTTCTCTCATCATACACAAAATTAGCAAAAGGAAATCCCCAGTCGTGTTTTTTTAAGAAGCTTGATGAGATCCCGAAGGTCTCTGTTCATTCCCCCTCCTCTCGACTGTTTGCCCTAAGACTGGCTAAAAATGGCTTAATAAGACAGTTCATGGGACTCTTCCCTTCCCCAAGAGAAATGGTGCAATGATTGGAGAAAAATTGGAAAAAAATGATAAAAGGGCAGCTATCAACAACTTTTTGTGGTAAGGGATTCTATGTCTTCCTATTTGGAAGTAAAGATGATAGAGATTTGATTTTTAGAAATGGCCCATACTTCATGAGCACCAAAGGAATGCATATAAATCAATGGACTCCAGACGTCAGCCTAGAAAATGATATCCCCTCTGCTGTCCCAGTATAGGTCAGGCTACCATTCCCGCCTCTCCATTGTTAGAATGATAAAACCATAAAAAACATTGGAAACACATTGGGAAGGTTCATGAATCGGGTCGAACCACACGACAGACTACAATCCTGTGCTCGTCTTTGTGTAGAATTAGATCTGGAAAAAGGACTTCCATAGGAAATCCAACTAACCTTGGATGGGTGGTCATATATTCAAATAGTAGACTATGAGCATCTCCCATTTAAATGAAAATCCTGCCATGAGTATGGACATTTTGTCAAAAATTGTCCCAAGAAAACACTGGAGAACCCCGAGAACAAAGCACCAGAGCAATGGAAGCTAGCCAAAATAAATAAAGTGACAAATAAATCATGAGCTCAACAACAAGAAAGGGAAACCAACACCAGGCCCTCCTCACCAATCAAGGGGAATTCACTGATGCAAAAAAACAATGAAGCATAAAGCAACAAAAATAGGTATTATACTCTTGAGAACCTAGAAGCAGAAATGGTCAACTCGAAAGAAAACACAGAAGATATTCAGAGTCAACAAATCCCAGATCCAGACCCTCCATTGCCTCAAATCGATCCTGATGCTCCTCAGCTCTTGGATCCCTCCCGTGGGCTAGAGGATCAAAGTCATGAGGACTTGGGGGAGGAATTGGATATGGAACTCCTAAAGAGTGCCAAATCCTTGAAAGCAAGAAGGAAAACCGATAGAAATAGAAGGGAAACAACTGCAAACCAAGACACAGAATTAGGAACCCAACCAACGTTGGAAGAAGTCCTCAAGAAAGAAGGGAAGAGTGGAAAAGATCCAACAACAAAAGGACAGTCTCATCCCACGAAAGGGGGGGAAACAAAACATGCCAGTAAATAATGAAGGTAGTCTCCTGGAATTATAGAGTATTGGGACAAAGAATAAAAAAAGAAGCAATGGGAAATTTAATCAAAACATAGAGACCCCATATCCTCCTAATTCAAGAGATCAAAATGCAGGGTTCTGAAGCTTTGTGAGAAATGAAACAAATATGGAAATAAAGTAGTGGAATAGCTCTAAATGCTAGAGGAGCATCGGGAGGGATCTACCCAGTTTGGAATACTAAAATATTCAGAGCAGAACAAAAGTTAAAGTCTTCACACTGGATGTCGGTGCATCTCAAACATCTACAATCAAGTATCATCTATCCTATCTGTAATGTTTATATAACTAATAACTATTAGGAAAAAATATAATGCTAGGAATCCTTAATGGAAATCAAAGAGATCAAAATATACAACAATTTCATTATATTAGGAGACTTCAACACAACTCTGCACCAAGGGGAAAAAAAAGGAGGCTCTATAGTAAGGAACCCATTCAGGGAACATTTGGAAGATTTGATCTTAGAGATGGATCTATTTGATGTTAAACCTTCTAAAGGGAAATACACTTGGAGCAATAAAATATTAGGGGTGGGACACATTGCAACCATATTAGACCCGTTTCTCATCCATATCTCTCTCTTCCTTCTCCCTCTCAACATTTCCTCCCAAATTTCTCCTTGGGGAATCTCATACCATCGCCCAATAGCTCTCTCCTTTGACAAAGCAGGAAACTTGGGACCCATTCCATTCAAATTCAATCCCCTTTGGATGGATTCACCATAATTCCTCCCCTTAATCACCTTTGTTTGGTCTAACTAGGTGGATGGAACCCCGGTCTATATCTGGGAACAAAAACTCAAAAAGGCCAAGCAAGCAATCAAGGAGTGGGTTAAAGCCTCTTCCCACAATACAAGAGAAGAAATTGAAAGGTTCAAAAAGCAGCTAGAAGACACTCAAGAAGAAATGGATTCAAATATCATTCACAATAGACATTTAGTACAAGGGAAAGAACATTTTCAAAATTAGCGCTCCACAATGAAGAAAAGGAGTGGAGACTCAAATCTCAAGCCCCGTGGCTTCAAGCAAGGGACAAAAATACCTCTTTCTTTCATAATCAAGCCAAATCTAGATAACACATAAACACAGTGGAGGAAATAAAAACAGCCTCAGGAACGAGAATCAACTCCTTTGAGGAGATTAGAAAAGCAACTTCCTCCCACTTTGGAAAAATTTACACACATGAAGGTGATGACAACAAAGAGTAGAGTTTACAATTCATAGAACACATCCCGTAAACTCTATGAATTGTAAACTCTACTCTCAGTTTGATCATGACACCCTTTTTCTAGGAGGATCCTCTCAAACTATGGCTAGCAGATTCAAACTGGTTCTTGGCCAGTATGAAGCAGCTTCGGGGGGTGTCATAAACAAGCACACAAGACAAATTTACGCTTGGAACACGAAAGCAAGTATAATGGTTAGAATTGAAAATATTCTACAATTCTCCTTTTCTATAGATCAAAAGTACTTCAAGTATCTTGACACTCCTATCAATACTATAAAGGCCTTTCCCGGGGAGGCTTGGCAAGTGATCCTCCAAAATCTCAAGGATCAATTCGAATTTTGGGGAGCAACTTGGTTGAATCCAGCTAGAAGGGTGGTCCTAATAAATTTAGTCTTATCCTTGTTTCCAATCTTTTAATTATCATCCCTCCATGCTCTGGTGGGAATTAAAAAGGAAATGGCCAAACTAATCAAAAAATTTCTTTCGCAAGGGGGAAAATATATCAGGAAAAAACTCCATATGGTCAATTGGTCTACTGTTTGCGCCCCCAAAAGAAAACAAAGGCCTAGGGATCCAGGATCCAAAAAATATCAACATAGCCCTTGGGGAAAAACTAATATGGTGCTTAATCACTGGAGGTAAAGAATGGTGGAAAAAGGCAATTTGCTACAAATATTTGTCAAAAAATCGAAAGAGGTTCATTGAAACAGTGACTTTCAATCACTTAGGTTCCCCTATTTGGAATCTCATTCACGCCTCTATGTTGCTCATTCAAAATCACCTTAGATGGATCCCAGGGAATGGTAAATAAATCAAAATTTGGGAATACCAATGCTCAGATAGGGGAAATTTGTCATGTATATCCTCTCTAGACCCCCTCAGAATTTGGCTAAAGTCTAAGGGGAAAAACACTCTCTATGATATCTCTGAGTGGAATAGCAATGGCACTTGGAAAAACAGGAACTTGGGAGAGGTCCCTCCATTCCTGCTCAATGAATATTATCAATTCTTTATGATTTTTAATGGATATTCCCCAATTCATCTCAATTATAATGATAGTAGGGACTGGAGAGAAGTAGGATACTATGTAAGGATGGGATATAAAAAGCTCCTCCACGACAACGATCTCCCAGAAAAATCAACAATCTGGAAAGAAATTTGGAATTTAGACAGTCTACCCAAGATCAATACTTTTGGATGGCAATTAGCTCACAACAAGCTCCTAACAAGGGAAAATCTGCATAAAAGAGGATATATGGGACCCTTCATATGTGCTCTTTGCAATCAATACTTTGAAAGCACTTAACACCTTTTCCTCAATTGCAATTTCTCCAAACAAGTGACGCACATTGTCTACTCAGAGCTAACTCCTCAAATTTCTTGGTCGACAAGTTGTAGAAGTTTGATCGGAAAATAGAGTAAATCATACAATGGCTCCCTAAAAAAAAACCAATCTTTAGCTATGCCTGGAAGGCCTCAATAAAATATGTGTGCTGGCAAATCTAGCTGGCAAGAAATAAAAACATTTTCAAGGAGAATCCAATGCCCCCCCATAGTCGCATCCCATGTAATCAACCAATTGGGTGAGTTCCTCTCCTCCTGAAATATCAAAGCTCAAGTAGGTCACCCTTTGACAGAAGAAGAAGAAAAGTGACTAGTGAAAATAAACCTACCCACCATTCATCCCTCAATTTTCCCACAAAAATCATGATGGCAGATTCATTATTCTCAACAAGACTTCTATAAATGGCTAAATTCTCAAGACAATCATTTTCTCTGTTTCAGTGGTGCATCAAAAGGAAACCCATGGGAGGTAGGTACATAAGGGGTTTCGTACATCCCTAGAGGAAAACAAATGCTAAACTACTCCTGGAATCTGGGTGTAACCACCAATAACATGCTAGAGGCTTATGAGATGTATCAAGGAGTGCTCCTACCTTAGGAATGCAAACTCAACAACATTATCGTAATAGGGGACTCAAAAAACATAATTTAATACTTCGTCAAAGGGACAGGCCCAAAGAACTCAAAGATGAAAAGAATCATTGAGAGGATCAAAGAAATCATGTCCTCAATTCAAACCTCCTTCTCCCATGTCCCACACACTAACAACACATAACCGAATGAACAAGCAAATTTAGCAATTGGAAAGGCCCCAGGTCATATGGAAATGATGGGCATGCACCTTTTCTCAGCCCCTCCCTAATGAACCAACCCCCTCTCGTCATCACTCCACCTGGCATCAGTCTCCTCTTGACGCAACAACTGGATGAGGCATGTAGTATTCCGAGAGTCATGCTTGGGGAGGAGATGTACTCCCGTATCACCTGGCCCGTGGGAACATGCACTCAACAAGATGAAAACATGGATATTTCAAAACACTCTGTGTTCCTCCTCCATGGGAACTCGTCGTACTCGACCCTCCATACTCTCTTAGTAGCCCACAACATCACCTCCACCATAACTTCGCCTAATGTGAGGGTAATTGAAGGGAACTCAATCACGATTTAGCACAAGGGAATGAAGGTAGTACATGCCACCCCAACGCTTGAAAGACATTCAAATCATGAGATTGCATGACATTCATGCATTAAGATTTTAGCCAACATAGGTAAATTGGAAGGAAATCTCTCGACTCACCGCCACAACTAGCCTCACCGGAACTCTGTAGATTGGAATTTCATATGGAAAGGGGAATTACAATGCCTAAGTAGTATAGGAGTTTGCAATTGCTCCAGAATCAGAGGGATAACATAAGGTAAAGTCGTGAGCACCATCAACAAAGGAGGCAACATCGACAGAGGCAACACTAGAGGCAACAACATAGGAAAATTTGATAGAGGCAACATTGACATATGCACCATCGATAGAGGCAACACTAGAGGAAGCTATGACAGAGGAAACACTAGAGGAAACATCAACGATAAAGACAACATCAACGATAAAGACAACATCAACGATAAAGACAACATCAACGATTGGATTGGAGGTAATTTCCTAGCAATGACAGTCAGTCTAATTGCAAAAATGGCTCAGTGTTCATCTCGTGAAAGACTAGAGGAAGAGCTGGTGGATGATAATTTCTCCACCACCCAGTAGCGTGCAGTTCGTCTTGACTCCCACAACTCCACTCTGACCTTTACACTGGACACTCTAGCCCAACACCGCACATTAATAACTCAGTTACAGGATGAAGTTAAATTTCTCATACGCCAAGGGGATAACATGGAAGCAAAGATGGAAGCCAGGCCACTAAATTCACCGACACAAATCCTGAATGAGGAAACAGGAAGCAGAGAAGACCCCAAGTTACCTGATCTGAACGTAGTGCTAGAACCCCCTCCAGAGGAATACCAAGTCTAAAGAAGATCAGTAAGACACTCCTCAATTTTGTATAAATGGCATAATTAATCTCTCGCAAGATAGTTTTAGGATAGAAATGAAAAGCTCTATTTTCAATGAAGTAGAACTAAATCTAGACTTAGTTTTGTAAGCCTTTTGTGGAAATTTTGCAGCTGGTATCTCTTCCACCAACACCCTCCTCTATAATATGCGACCTCGGTCATGCCTTTTATATATATAAAATTTTCAGTTTCTGTAAAAAAATAAATATTCTCTCTTCAACAATTCTGATACAATGTTATTCGTCTCCTCCTTAGTGAAAAAAAGGTATGTTTGAGAATGAGAGTAGCTGAAGAAATAGGGAGATCTAGGGGGTAAGGGAAGGCCAACAACCATGGCTCTTCACTTCTCATTCCTCAACCTTCTCTTCTATTCAATAATTGAATTACATTAAATTACCCTCTCACATTCTCATTTTTCTTATCTTATTTGACTTTACATTTGTTAATAATTTACATATTTTAAATAATCATTATAGTTTGTCGAATGGTCTTTCGGGTACTGAGTCTTATCCATTCTTGGTTCGGATCCATTTCAGATCACACCTCCCCATTGAGAGGCTTTTGGTCCCCAAAATATGCTAAGGATAGATGAGGGAACTTGCTTGCAATCTGGTTCCTCTCATACTACTTCACCTTCCTTGCAATTTGTCCTTTGAGATCAATCTGGATTAGTGTACTTATGTTTGCTTCTTTGGAACGTGGCTCTAACACTAGATCCTAGGTCTGGCTACTGGATAAAGTTATGGCTCACTTGTTCCTTCATTAAAAAAGTCTACTTACTGAGTATCAGCTATGAGTAATCTCCAATTTCTAACTCTGGTTTCAACATCCATTCCCATCCCCCTCTTTATCTTGAAGACAATCCATCTTGGCTACCAATAAATCCAATTTGAATGTTGATATTCTTGCTCAGGGTGACCCTAGCACACTTCCATCATGTTGGAGCCGCCCTTGTTTTTTAGCCTATCACAATTTTCATTTTTATGCTTGAAATCTAAAGATGGTTTTCTTTTTCCCTCTGAGATATTGAGACCTCTGAAACTATGTTGCGTGAGAAACGACGATTTTTCTACTCTCGAAACAAGTCCTACTTTTCGTAAGAATGTTCCCTCTATTTTGTGCTACTTCGGGATCTCGCAGTTCAGATACTATAACTCATGAATTCACATGTCCCGAGTCACGAAACGACGAAGTCGTTTTAAGTTTTCACTCAAGACATTAACAAGGGTAAAATGTTTTAACTCATGATTAGACGTCGTCGGGGTTTCGCGCCTCGACGTTCGCCAAACCCAAATTTTTATTTTTACAGCCCCGAGAGCCGAGAACACGAGGTCCTTTCTGGATAACCCATGTCAAGGATTAAAGAAAAACAAGCTAACCGTGGTTAAAGTTGTTCTCGGCATTTCGCCACTCGACACTATCTTTTTCGAAAGTTACGGCTTCTAAATCCCGACTCACGAAGTCACGATAATAATTATAACATGATTAATTAATCACTTAATCCAAGATTATCTTCCCCTTAATTAAGTCTTGTTATCGCAATCTCACAGTTTCTCAACTCGACATATAAATATCCCAGAAACTTACCTTCGAAGCTCCGAGTCGCGATATGACGAAAGTAATAATTATAAAATTAATCAAGCCCCAAATCTCGATTACCTTTAATTAAACCAAAATCGGTCCTCGCAGTCTCGGGAGTTGGAGACTCAAAATGTTAAGGGAAAATCCCCGATATAACGAGTAGCGAGATATTGATTAACATTGGCGAAATTTGGATTAATTAAGCTAAATCAAGACTTATCCCGCGTTTCGATGCCTGCACGATTTACGAGGGGGCCCTTTCTCTCCATACGCCAACTGAATTTTAAACCGTCGAAATTTATGACATTAATGGGGAAATAGGGTAAATCTATGAATGTAAGATCAGATTTTTACGACATAAATTTATTTCTAATTATGATTTGACAGGCTTTTTTTGAAAGGTACCGAGTTTTCAAATATATGAAAGAGCCGCGTTCCATTATAACAAATGCATTTTCATAGCACGCAGAGCTCATCACTTCTGAGTAAACTAACTTCTGTATGTATACATAGTTCTATCGCAGAAGAGATAAGACGCAAGCTTCAGCCATGGATCCGCGGAAAGTAGCGAAGGCGAATGTTGAGGTTGCAAGACAAGGCTCAGACAATGTCTCCGATACTTCGCCCCGAAGTGTTGACTCGGTTCCTAACTGGTCATTTGTTTCAGACATTCTGCAATCCGAATTGGTATATTATTTTGATGACTCCGACGACAATGAAAAATATGAGCTAAACACCAAGTACAAAATAGTCGTCCAATCCGGAATGCACAGAGTAGCAGCCAGGCCACGGTTTCTTCCATATTATGACATGGTCCGATGGACGTTGGATCATGTAGACATACCGACCAGGACTATCAGGAATGAGTAGAGGGTTACCATAGGGACTTTTAGGCCTGAGCATCTGCAAACCATGTATAAGATACCCACGACGTTCGACTACACATATGGCGCTGAGTTCCTGGATGAATTCAAGGAGAAGGAGTGCACATAGTATGATAAAACCATGTCCGGTTTGATAAAGGATTGGGTTTCACGCACCGCGAAGTTCAGAGCTAATGAACAAGGCGTTTATTCAATCGCTTCGTTGGAACCACAGTATAAATATGTGGCCATGATGACATGTCGGTTATATGGGAGAGAGGACACATCGCATTTTTTCCTAGCGTGGGTGCCTCTAATGTTTCGGGTCGCAGAAGGTTGCTCTTTTGATTGGGTGAGGATGCTTTCGGATAGCCTGGCCAATTGGGTCACAGAGTATCAGGAGCATAACGAGAGTGGGAAGGCATCATCGTTCTTCATGTCCTCATACATTATGGATGCAATCTATTCTATGACACCATTTCCATTAATGAGCTGGGGATGGACTCTGACCCAAGACAAACCCATACATATATATCATGAAAAACTATGGGAAAACAAAGCAGAAAAGTTCGCGTATGAAATTTTTAACTGGGTGATGGTGCCCCTGCATATCACCATTTTTGGTCACCCACCACCCCGTATCTTGGACAACATTGCGACAAATCTGAGCAACATAGTGGACTTGTACGTGGAGGCAGAGTTTTCATACCTCAGAGTTTTCGGGGCCTCTGTTCCCCCTCAGGCGCTACCATTGTTCATTCCTGACAAGTTGGCTTGTCGCGAGGTCGCCTGAAAGATGGTAATTGGCGGTGTCGGTAAAGAGCTCAAAGGGTACTCAAAGAAGGTATGGCCATCTTTTCCCATTCGTTTGAATTCTTATTCTTTATTAGATTTCAGGCATGCCAAAGATGAGGCTGCAGCCCTGGAAGACCTGAATTTGGTCTCCATCGAATATAAGAAGCACGATCCATAGAGGGTCGTGAGCAATCATTTGGCTAATTGTGGGCTCAAAAGGTTTGAGCATGAGAATTCACCCTCGGATGAAATTTTTCGAGGAGCGAGGTCTTATGAAGAAATTCTGGCTCGGATCCAATCCTTGGCACCCGAGGATAGAGCTGAGGTATTGAAATTCAAAGAATACCGACGAAGCTGTCTCCCTGCTGTATTGCGAGGTGAAGGTCCGGGTATTTTGGAGACGAAACAAAAGGAGGCTGCAGGTTCTAAAGATGCAACTCCCGAATCAGGGAAACACCAGGACAAGGAGGAGAAAACGAAGGATCCAGAAGCAGAGGAAAAGACTTCGGACCTGCCCAAGAAACAGAATCCGAAGATAGAGGTAAAAACCCCAGAACCACCGAAGAAGCAGAACCCGGTCGACACCCCAGGAAAATCGACAAAACAGGTCGGAGAAGCCATCACATTTGTCACCCCTTTGCAGTCGACGCAGGGAAATACCGAAGAAGGATGGATATTCAATGAGGAGCTGAGGCCCATAAGAGCAGAAGAACTCCCTCCGAACGAGTTTTTCTTTGATAAAAAGAGAAAAGCAGTAGTAAAAAGAGAATTCTACCAGGAAGGAGAGTCGACTGCCAAAAAGTATAAAGTTATGACAGATGGAAAAGATAAAAAGAACGAGCAATACACCACTGAAATAGCAGGGATTCTAGGAGCGTATGCCTTGACGAATCAATTCTCAGTCGAACTTTTGAAGAACCAACTTACAAGGAAGAATCACCTAATCAGGACTCTTGAAGCGAGATTGGCCACAGTCGTGGAGAATGCTAAAGGTCAGGCGAGCGTGGAAATAGAACAGGCCAGATTGGCTGACAAAAATGAAATAGAGGTGCTCAAAGCTAACATTGAGCAAGCACAGTTGGTGGTCCGGGATGGTCGGACGCAGGCGAGCCAATAGAGGAGTTTGATTGAACAACTGCAGGCTCGGGTAGAGATTGCTGTGAGCAGAATGATAAACATCGAGATATTTAAATCCCAAGTGATTGAGATTCAGAGAAGAATCTCTTTGGCACAACAAAATTTTCTTTCCAAGGTGGGAGCGATCCGGGAAAACTGTCTGTTGATCAATCAGGTTTCCGAGAACTTGTCGGCCAGAGAAAGGGATGCAGGAGCGACTCGGGTCACCTTCTAGGAGGCGGTGAGAGCCACGAACAACCAAGTTTTGGTGGGTACTCCCAGGTTCACCATTTTGGAGCAAACCTGAGGAAATATTCTGTTGAAGGATTGGGAGCACAACATCGCCTTGGGTAAGGAGCAAGCCCAAAAGGTAACCAATTGCCTAGAAGAATCCTTTAATTCTATAGACGGCAAGCTGTTGGGTATTGACAGAGGAGGCAATTCCGAATCGTTGATGCAAATAAACGTGGAAAATATCTCACTTGATCTGAAAGATAAGGAAGAAAGAGATTCGACTGATATCCCTCAGATGAATATGGTAGACCTAGTCCAAGTTGATAAGTACATGATCAAACCCAGTGTGCAACTAAGTGCCCTCGACATCATCGACGCACAAATGGAGGACAAGCTTCAGCAGTTAGCCCGATAATGTTACTTTGTCGAGGCCAGCTGTCAAGAAAAACCATCACGGCTCATATCTCAGCTTGTGGAAAGATGTATCTCCTGTACTGGGCTCTCGCAACGACAAACACCTGGCACCAAGTGAAGACAGAGTAGGAGAAATGGAGCGATTTCACTCCTCTCTATTGTAACCAAAATTTTTGTGACTATTGAGATGCTACCTTATTTGCAAAATTGTATAAATATATGAGAGAAAGAAATATAGATGGCTGGACCTTTTGGAGTCATTTGTAATAGAGTTTTTACATTGAGAGTTAATACAAGCAGATCTGGAGATTCTCAATTCCGTCACTACTGTATTGCAAGTTTGCTTTCTTGTATCTCAATTTTTCCATTTTATTTCATATTCTTAACTGATGTGCTTTGTTATACTTTAGTACGACCACTACTATAGCGAAATAATTTGGGTTTTCTGTAATTGTTTATTGTCTTTCCTCTGCACCAGCTATCAGCGGGTGTAAGACCAATCTGCATTTTCATAATTCTACATGTATTCTATGCTACGTCGGTTATTTCCTTACTAATTTCCTCCTCTGTTTATATGTGAGATTTCCCTTTGATAGGAGCCTTGCGTTATATATAGCTAAATGTTTTTCTCCCACTTCACACCTTTTATTAAAATGTAATACAGTTACGGGAACGAGCCTTAGATTTGCATCTATTTTTTATTTCTGCAATCGTAAGTTCTCTTTTATACGACCAAACTGAGACAACACTTAAATCTCTTTTAAAGTCTTTCCTACCCTTATTGTTCCCCCATGACAGTTCCTCTACCAACTCAACCTAACATTGAACCCGGACTATCGAATCAAATGCACATTTCCTTAAACCTCTTCGACACCATTCTTAAAACGACAACTAACCGGGCCAAACTTGAGCAATCATGGACAACCATTGAACGAGATATAACTATCCAGGAACAGTTGGAAGCTAGACAATGCCAACGTAGGAATCTTCCCTAGTTTCCTTTACCGAAAGGTTTACGCTTCCCTCTTCTACACCTATTACCCACTTTCGGATGCCTTGACACTGTACTTTTAAGCCTTAAGTACAGACTCAGGAACAACATCTTTCTGGCGCCGTTGCCGGGGACCGAAGTTACAAAATCTTTTTCCCTGGGAAAACGACAAATTGTTTTTTTTTGAAAGTGTTACCCTTTCATAGTGAACAAAGAGTACACACCTTTTAAGGATTTTTATCTTTCACTTGGCGACTCCACGAAGAAATAAAATGACATTCGGTCGAAGGAATACCAAACAAAACCTGGATGGTAAGCAGATTATGCCCTTTACCGATCCCAAAAAAATTCTAAAGACAAGAGGCTCCTTTAAGCCAACCGCTGCCGTTTACAAACTTGAAACCCCATCACTGAAGGCTGAGAATCCTTCTGAACCCTCAAATTCGCTCAATCCTCGCTTTGACACTAAATATTCAACACCAATCTGCTCTGAAATTAGGAGTGAGATTCATCCAATGATCCCCTTAGCACATAAGGGAAAGGGCCCGCTTGAAATTTCGTCGACTTTTAAAATACCATCTCTTCTTCAGTTGAATTTCCCAAGTTCACCAAATTCTGAAGAGCATGTCACACACTCATTTCTCACACCCATCGGTTTTCCCGATTCCGTCTCTTGCAAATCCGAGGAACAGAGTCCTCGCGTTCCTTATCTTTCCTCATCGGATTTTCCTCTTCGCGAAGAAAATAAAGATTCCCTTTTAATTTTCCAAAACCCCCATTATAACTTCCCACAAACAATGATGGCAGCCACTGGAGGAGGAGGTGGAGGGTTTATAGGAGGAGGCAAAGGGTTTATCGGAAGACGAGGGGGAGGAGTCCCTCTAGGAGGAGGTGGAGGTGTCCCTCTAGGACGAGGTAAAGGTCAAGGGCCTTCCCCCCCTCCCAGAGTTTTCATGAAAGTCGCAGCCATATACGCTCCATTAGTATTGTTCGTCCCTCTACACGATCGTCCAAAAAATTACATAAAAAATTTACCAAAATTCACCGGAGAGGGGGATCTGACTACGGCCGAACATATTAATGTTTTCGACCAATTCGCAGATATCTTCAGTATCGAGCATGAGGATGTATATTCGAGACTCCTTGTCCAAAATTTTGAAGGAAAGGTCTGAACTTGGTTTCGGATCCTACCCGTAGCTTCTATCCTGTCATATGACGCATTGGAAGATGCTTTCCTCAGACAATGGGGTGAGCGGAAAGACCATCTCTATTATCTAACCGAATTTGGGTATTTGAAGAAAAAGAGCTCATAAACAGTCATGGGATGCATTCAGAGATTCAATAAACTGTACAATAAAATCCCAGCTGAGGTCAAACCATCCCAACCCCCGACCAAAGTGACTTTCGCCGGAGCAGGACGATGTGGTAGAAATAGAATCTAATATGATGGCTTCGGGTAAACTTAAGGCTAGAGTAGAGAGTGGAAACTGAGAGACCAAGCGATTTAGAGAACAAGCAGGTCCTTCAGGGTACAATAGATCCTCAGATGATAGGGTGGACGATATGGCTAGAGTGATCAAAGAACTGTCAAATAAAATATCCAGAATGGAACTCGAACAGGCCAAGGCTGACTCTTATCCCAAAAAATATTTCAAGAGGAACCAAAACCCTCCTAATCAACAGAGACAAATAAAAAATGATGATCAAAAGATACAAGCTCCTTTAAAGACTGAAAATTTTATAGGAGCGAACAATTTTCAAGACTATGAAGATTCAGATAATGACGTCACGAACTTCGGTGATGACTGTAGTGAACCATATCTGACTCGCGAAGACTATGAAAAATCTTTAAACGTGCCACAATCGTCAAATGAAGGTGAAGAAGGTGATCACATTGATCTCTGTGAATCTCAACCAGAAACCGAGATAATGATGGCCGATTTCCAACCAAAGTACAACTTAAGATCTAAGAATAAGCCCACCTCCACGACTCAACCCAAGAAGATCCTTCAAAGAGGCCAAGCTTATGAGCCTCCTTTAGACGAGACCCCATTACCCAACAACAAAACTAGAGTAGTAAGCACTCAAGAGTCCGAGGTGGAAAAAGTTGAAACTCAAACACAGGAGACCGAGCCCGTAAATAAGGCTACGTTTTCAACTGGGACCATGAGTGATAAAGTTGTACATACAAATAAGTCGAAAAGGAAGAATTCAGAACTCTCAACCAGAGAAACAAACAAGGTGAGCGGGGCTTTTAGTTTTTAAAATGAGTTAAACAAAATTAAGATACCAATCCCTTTGGTGGAATTAGCGAAAAACCCCGTTTATCGCAAGAAAATTACCAAAATGGTAGGTGTCTCTGAACTAGAAAGCCATTATGATATTATAAACTTGGAAGATGATAGACCTAACATCACTTTTGGTCCCCATTTTGAAGGGTCCAAAGACAACATCGCTCCCTTTTATATCACCCTGAATGTATATTATCAGTTGTTGCATAATTGTATGTTAGACTCCAGAGCTTCCCATAACGTTATGCCCAAGATTATAATGGAGAAGCTGGGTCTCCAGATCACAAGACCTTATGGAAATCTGTACTCTTTTGACTCGAGGAAGGTTAAATGTATGGGGATGATAAAAGATCTAGTAGTTACCCTGGCGCAAGTCTCGGTTAAAAGTATCCTGATGGATGTGGTTATCGCAAATATTCGCCCCAAGTATGGCATGCTGTTATCTAGGTCATGGGGAGCCAAGTTGGGGGGTTCTCTACAGTTGGACATGACTTATGCCACAATCCCTGTGTTCGGTGGTCAGTTCACTCGGTTGTAAAGAGAAACAATATTAGCATATACGGTCAGTGACCCTCAAAACCCAAACAACTTCCCTATTTACGTTGCAGACCAAGATCTAGGAAATTGCATCTTGTCTTTTGATGATGGTCTGGATGGTTGTCTAGATGAAATCGATACAAAGCAAGAAGAGTTAAACCTCATGACAGAATATCTGTGTAGTACTAGTGTCTGGAAAATGTATTTTGACGGTGCTTTATCTTCTGAAGGGGCAGGTGCTGGAGTGCTTTTAGTGGCGCCTGAAGGTAAGTTCATTGTTCCTTTCTCTTACCATTTGCAGTGGGACATAGATTACACTAATAGCGTATGCGAATATGAAGCATTGATCTTAGGATTAGAGGCTACCAAAAAGATAAATATAAGAAACTTGGAGGTATATGGTGACGCCGAATTAATAGTCAAACAAGTAAACCGACAATACCTAACCAAGCATCCCAGACTAAGAATGTATAGAAATTGTGCTTGGGATCTCATGGAAATTTTTTTCTCATCCGTAAATATCCATTTTATCCCTCGCGTAGAGAATCTACATGCTGATGCATTGGAAAAGGCAGCTTCAACCTTCTCTCCCCCCACGACCTTCAAACTGAAGTATCACATTGAAATCAGATACAAACCCTCCATACTAGACAATATCCGACACTGGAAAGTCTTTGAAGATGACGAACAAATTAAGAAATTCCTTACAGCAGTAGGCGAATTCTCTGAAACTCATGCTGACCAAGAAAATCAAAATGACTCCATGTGGATCATGCAAGAAGGGGAAGACCCTGAAACCTTCCGAGAAAAAATTGTGGATCATCGTATGCTGTTCGTTAAAAGCAATCAGATTCCGAAAGGATTGATTCCTTTGGAAATACTTTTTGATCAAAACGATGTACCTGTAAAGTCCACCTTGCAGCCCCAACCAGAAGAAGTGTAGGACTGCGATATAGGAACTGAAAAAGAATCCCGAGTGGTAAAAATATCGAAGTTCCTCCCTCCCAAAGTGAAAGTTAAGTATAAAGACTTACTCAGACAATATAAAGATGTTTTCTCCTGGTCCTATGATGAATTGAAAACGTATAACACTTCCATTATTGATCACAAGATACCTTTGAAGCCTGGGGTCAAACCGTTCAGGCAAAAGCTTAGGCAAATTAACCCCACTCTGTTACCTGTGATAGAAAAGGAAGTTAAAAAACTCTTGGACGCGAAAATTATCGTACCTTTGAGATACTCGGACTGGGTAGCTAACCTAGTCCCAGTCAGGAAAAAGAACGGAGAAATCAGACTGCGTGTGGATTTCCGAAACTTAAACAAGTCATCTCTCAAGGATAATTACCCACTGCCCAAGATGGACCATGTACTAGAAAAAGTAGTTAGAGTGAACCGAATGTCTATGATTGATGGGTTCTCCGGTTATAACCAAATCGCCATGAATGAGCAAGACAGGGAAAATACTACTTTCACCACACCATGGGGTACATTCATGTATGACAAAATGTCGTTTGGTTTGATGAATGTAGGGGATACATTCCAGCGCTCTATGGACATCGCTTTCATAGGAGAAAGAGACAAGTTCGTAGTCATTTACCTCGACGATTTGACGGTTTTTTCTAAAACCGATGAAGAACACTTGACCCATCTGAAACAGACTCTCGAAAATTGCCACAGGTTTGGTCTATCTCTGAACCCAAAGTGGATCTTAACAACTACAGATTATTTTACTAAGTGGGTGGAAGCCATTCCAACAAAAAGGGCAACATACTCGGTGGTGATCGATTTCTTGGAAGACAATATTTTGTCAAGATTCGGTTTTCCCCGAAAGATAGTTACCGACAATGCCCAAGCATTTAAATCTATGGCTATGATCAGCTTCTTTCAGAGGTATAACATCGTTATCGACCATTCCACTGCATATTACCCCCAGGGGAATGGATTGGCTGAATCATCTAACAAGATCCTGGTGAACATAATCAAGAAAGTACTAGATGAAAATAAGAGGTCTTGGCATGTGCACTTAAAATACGCATTATGGGCAAACCGCATCAGCACTAAAAGGTCTATCGGCATTTCGCCGTTTCAAATGGTCTATGGGATAGATGTTGTTCTACCTATAAACCTAGAGTTACCAGTGATGAAGATATGGCAGGATCAAGACGAAGAACCAAATCATGTAACCAGGAGAATTAATCAGCTGATTGAGGTTCAACAACATAGAGTTGAAGTTGATGAAAAGATGCAGAAGTACCAGGATGATATGAAAGCATTGTTCGAACTCAAGGCAAAATATAGGGAATTCCTTCCAGGTGATTTAGTGTTAATATGGGATGCAAGAAGAGGAAGCCGCGAAGCATGGTAAATTTGACCACCTCTGGTATAGACCATTCAGGGTCTCGACTCCAGAAGGGAAAAATTCCTTCCTTCTGGAAAATATAGACGGAGAAGTCCTCAGCGCCCCTGTCAACGGGCGGTATCTAAAGCATTACATGACGTAACAGTCGCCAGATTAAAAAAAATAATAATAAAAAAATAAAAAATCGTAAATAAATAAATTTCATTATATATGCAAAACATAAATAAAATGCTAGAAATGGAAGAATAACAGTAAAATATCCAGCATAATCTTCATAATACACAGAAATGATATATGAAATAGCAATAGAAAATCACTTTGATTCAAAAATAAATGTTCACAGGCCTCTTTGAGGGGGCAACCTCCAGTCGAGCAATCCTCTGTCACAATAATCTCCAAGCTAGGGTTTTCATACCCTCGACCCTTATTTATACTAAATATGTCTATTATGAGAAGCATCTAGAGGAAGATCCTTCTAGAAGCGGAAGCTTCTATTAGGTTTTCTTACATCCACCTTATTCTATTTTATTGAAAGGTCTTATTAATATTGACCTTTATTACATCCGAATACATTGATCTACCTATGTGCGGGTTAGGACCTTAACATGTCCTCCCCCTTAAAAACAACCTTGTCCTCAAGGCTTGAGATGTGGAAATTGCTGCAGAATGGTAGCTGGTTCCCAAGTGGAATCTGCTGGAGTCATATCTTTCCACTGTACTAGAACTTCCTTGATGTTTCTCTGACGCAGGAGACACTCCTGCTGGTCCAAAACTGCTTCTGGTTGTAGCCAAATGGATCCTTCTTCAACTAACTCTGGAAGGTTGGTTTGAATTTGGCACCTGGTTCCAATCACCTTCTTCAATCATGAAACATGAAAAACATGATGTAGATTCGACTGACTGGGTAGAGCTAACTGATATGCGACTTGTCCCACATGCTTGAGAACTGTGTAAGGGCCATAAAATTTGGGTGCTAGCTTCTGACACTGCTCGGCCTTGAGGGAATTTTTCTTATATGGTTGCAGTCGCAGAAACACCTGATCCCCTTCTACAAATTGACGTTCGGAGCGACCTTGATCTGCTTGCTGCTTCATTCTATTCTGGTCCATGACCAAGTTCTCTTTAAGGGTATGAAGGATATCCTCTCGGACTGTAAGTGTTTGGTCAACTGTCTGGACCTTCGAGGTACCTGGTAAGTATGAGAGAACTGACGGTGGCTTCTGTCCATACGCTGCTTCAAAAGGAGTCATGCGAGTGGCTGTATGGTATGTAGTGTTGTACCACCATTCAGCGAGGGGTAACCATTGAGCCCACTGGTGTTGTTTTTCAGAGGCAAAGCACCTCAGATGTGTTTCCAAACACTTGTTGATGACT
>ML800663.1:81166-159316 GCA_009831015.1 Picea engelmannii
AGATCCTTCTAGAAGCGGAAGCTTCTATTAGGTCTTCTTACATCCGCCTTATTCTATTTTATTGAAAGGTCTTATTAATATTGACCTTTATTACATCCGAATACATTGATCTACCTATGTGCGGGTTAGGACCTTAACAATCAGACAATATCCGACACTGACAAGTCTTTGAAGATGACGTACAAATTAAGAAATTCCTTACAACAGTAGGAGAATTCTCTGAAACTCATGCTGACCAAGAAAATCAAAATGACTCCATGTGGATCATGCAAGAAGGGGAAGACCCTGAAACCTTCCGAGAAAAAATTGCGGATCATCGTATGCTGGTCCTTAAAAGCAATCAGATTCCGAAAGGATTGATTCCTTTGGAAAGACTTTTTGATCAAAATGATGTACCTGTAAAGTCCACCTTGCAGCCCCAACCAGAAGAAGTGGAGGACTGCGATATAGGAACTGAAAAAGAATCCTAGGTGGTAAAAATATCAAAGTTCCTCCCTCCCAAAGCGAAAGTTAAGTATAAATACTTACTCAGACAATATAAAGATGTTTTCGCCTGGTCCTATGATGAATTGAAAACGTATAACACTTCCATTATTGATCACAAGATACCTTTGAAGCCTGGGGTCAAACCATTCAGGCAAAAACTTAGGCAAATTAACCCCATTCTGTGACCTGTGATAGAAATGGAAGTTAAAAAACTCTTGGATGCGAAAATAATCGTACCTCTGAGATACTCGGACTGGGTAGCTAACCTAGTCCCAGTCAGGAAAAAGAACAGAGAAATCAGACTGTGTGTGGATTTCCAAAACTTAAACAAGTCATCTCTCAAGGATAATTACCCACTGCCCAAGATGGGCCATGTACTAGAAAAAGTAGTTGGAGCGAACCGAATGTCTATGATTGATGGGTTCTCCGGTTATAACCAAATCGCCATGAATGAGTAAGACAGGGAAAAGACTGCTTTCACCACACCATGGGGTACATTCATGTATGACAAAATGTCGTTTGGTTTGATAAATGCAGGGGATACATTCCAGTGCGCTATGGACATCGCTTTCATAGGAGAAAGAGACAAGTTCATAGTCATTTACCTCGACAATTTGACGGTTTTTTCTAAAACCGATGAAGAACACTTGACCCATCTGAAACAGACTTTCGAAAATTGCCGCAGGTTTGGTCTATCTCTGAACCCAAAGAAATCACATTTCTCTATGCGAGAAGGTAAGCTTTTGGGCCATATTGTATCTAGAGATGGGATCAGGATTGATCCTAAGAGGATTGAAGCAATAAATACTATAAATATTCCCAGAAATGTAAAAGAGATTCAATCTTTCTTAGGAACTATAATTTTTTTATGAAGGTTTATCCCCAATTTCGCTGAGATTGTCAAATTGATCACAGGAATGTTGAAGAAGGATAGTGGAGTAAATTGGACGACTGAAGCCAGAGCATCATTCACGCATATTAAAAAAGTCATAAGAGAGGCAGCTGTGTTAGCAAGCCCAGATTATCTGAAAGATTTTCTTATGTTCTTGTTTGCTTCTGAACATACTATCGCCGCGGTGCTCCTACAAAAGGATGATGAAGGATTCGAACGACCGATCGCATTTTTTAGCAAGAGCCTTAAAGACGCAGAAATGAAGTATGACATAATATAAAAACAGACGTACGCAATGGTAAAAGCACTAAAGGAATTCCGAACTTATGTACTACATTCAAAAATTATCGCGTACGTGCCTATCAGTTCTGTAAAAGATATATTGGTACAACTAGACAATGATGGAAAAAGAGGGAGATGGCTTGCTAAAATCCAAGAATTCGATTTGGAAGTCAAACCGGCCAAATTGATAAAAGGGCAAGGCCCAACCAGACTCTTAGCTGAATCAAATCTCAGGGCTCTTGATATCAATTGTCTATAGGGAAGCGACGAAGACACAGACCTAAATGAACCAGATGAAGAAATGAGTCCAAACCAGATCGAAGAGAAGTTCTTATCATCAGGCTGGTACAGAGACATAGTGTTTTTCTTACTGAATCTAAAATTCCCAGATGAGCTATCACCTTCTAAATGCAGAACCTTAAAAATCCATGCAGTTAAGTATTGTATATCCGAAAGCCAGCTATATTGGAAGGATCCACTCGGGTTCCTGCTAGTCTGTTTAGTAGAATCAGAAACCCAACGGGTTATAGATGAATTTCATAAGGGAGTATGTGGGGGGCATCACGCATGGAGAGCTATAGCCTACAAAATCTTGAGGGCTGGATATTACTGGCCAAAACTCTTCTCGGATGTTAATTCCAAAGTGCGTGGCTGCAACCCTTGTCAAATATTCGCTGGTAAACAGAAGCTCCCTGCACTGCCACTCGTTCCAGTCAAAGCTGAAGCTCCATTTCAACAATGGGGTCTAGAATTCATAGGGGAGATTAATCCCCATTCCAGTGCTCAACATAAGTGGATCTTAACAACTACAGATTATTTTAATAAGTGGGTGGAAGCCATTCCAACCAAAAGGGAAACAAACTCGGTGGTGATCGATTTCTTGGAAGACAATATTTTTTCAAGATTCGGTTGTCCCCAAAAGATAGTTACCGGCAATTCCCATGCCTTTAAATCTATGGCTATGATCAGCTTCTGTCAGAGGTATAACATCGTTCTTGGCCATTCCACTTCATATTACCCCAGGGGAACGGATTGGCCGAATCATATAACAAGAGCCTGGTGAACATAATTAAGAAAGTACTGGATGAAAATAAGAGGTCTTGGCATGTGCACTTAAAATACGCATTATGGGAAAATTGCATCAGCACTAAAAGGTCTATCGGCATTTCACCATTTCAAATGGTCTATGGGACAGATGTTGTTCTACCTATAAACCTAGCGTTACCAGTGATGAAGTTATGGCAGGATCAAAATGAAGAACCAAATCATGTAACCAGGAGAATTAATCAGCTAATTGAGGTTCAACAACATAGGGTGGAAGTTGATGAAAAGATGCAGAAGTACTAGGATGATATGAAAGCATTGTTCGACCTCAAGGCAAAAGACAGGGAATTCCTTCCAGGTGATTTAGTGCTAAGATGGGATGCAAGAAAAGAGGAAGCCGCAAAGCATGGTAAATTTGACCACCTCTGGTATGGACCATTCAGGGTCTCGGCTCCAGAAGGGAAAAATTCCTTCCTTCTAGAAAATATAGACGGAGAAGTCCTCAGCACCCCTGTCAACGGGTGGTATCTAAAGCATTACATGACGTAACAGTCGCCAGATTCAAAAAAAAATAAAAAAAATCGTAAATAAATAAATTTCGTTATATATGTTTTGTACATACATATATTTTCATTTAAACATTTGCTTTTGATTTTCCGTTTTTGTTCATAAACTCTCGACACATTTCCAATAAGATTCGTATTTGCTTTTTACAGGATTCCAGCTGCATACGAAAACTAGCAGGGAAAGTAATTTGCAGGTCGGTGTCAGAAATAGAGCGGCATAAAACAGGTGATACCTAAAATAGTTTCATATTACGCAAAGAAAGTGAAATGAAAAGGTAAAAATGAACTTTCTCAAAAACGTATGTTATGAAAGACTGTTAAAGGAAACCGAGGTAACGTCATTCAAACTGCAATATCGACTAAAATGTTAGATAATAGGATCATTGCTTGGCTTGATAATCTTTGATTTAAGTTAATTTGAATGATACACCCAATCAAAAAATGGTCATTCAAAGTAAACTATCCCCAAAGATATCTACAAGAGTCAGTCTTGAGTTGTTTTATCGCTACCTGGCACCCTGCCTGTCTTCGGGTCTAACTTTTGACAAGCCACCATCTTTTCGTTTCATTACGAAGGGATAAAAGTTTTCTTTTTAGCCTCATGAGTTTCAAAACAGAACGTGGAAAGAAAGTGAGTCTTCACAACTACTTGATCCCCTGCTAAGCGAAGGAACGTTTAGAGTGATCCTAACTTTCCTAGGTTTTTCAACAACATCGGAAGATTAAAGCTTGCTCAAATGGGATGCCCCCTAAAAAATTATTTTCCTTTTCTCCCTATGAACAAAGATGTTGTGAAGGTCAAGGGAAGGTTGGTACCAAGTAATCAAAGTAAGTTGACAGACTCTAATGAAAAAATATTACACAGATATCAGCCCTGATACAAACTGATTGCCCCCATCTTCGCGCTCAAAAAAGTAAATTATAAGACAGGTGGTGAAAGGAAATTCAGAAATGATTGCCCCCACCTATTCCAAGAAGACGATGAAAGGAAATTCAGAAATGATTTCCCTCGTCTCAACATTTAAATGCATAAATATATTCCGAAGTGGTGAAAGGAAATTCAGTGAAAGGGGCCAGATAACTTCACCAGGGTACTGAACAGGCTCGCTGGCAGTGAAACAATGTCTGAGATATCTGTAAGACTGTCATACATGAATATCACTCTACTCTGGTAACCCATGCTTTCTAAAACCTGATCCACATCCCAAATTTGGACGGGACTCCCCAATTTAAAAACATATAATCTCATTCTTTTGATGCAAGTCGAGAGCCACAATATCTATTGAGTCTCCTAGGACTATTTTGATTGTCTTAAAACATACCTAAAGTTAGTAGTGGTAAAGGGAAAATTGTGAAAGGGACTACAACTGTGTTTGGAAAGAGTATCTGATTTTGAAAAAAAATTTCAAGGTAAAGAACAGAGTCTTTCCCCCTTCGATCCTCTTTTCTTGGAACCTTTCCGCCTGATTGATATTTTGACTCCATTTACCCAATATTGGCATGTGGTCTACTATTCTTCCCGCCTCACAGGAAGGTGGGATCCCTAGTTGGAGCCTATGTTGATGCCGCCCTTGTTTTTTAGCCTATCACAATTTTCATTTTGATGCTTGAAATCTAAAGATGGTTTTCTTTTTCCCTCTGAGATATTAAGACCTCTGAAACTCTGTCGCGTGAGCAACGATGATTTTTCTACTCTCGAAACAAGTCCTACTTTTCGTAAGAATGTTCCCTCTGTTTTGTGCTACTTCGGGATCTCGCAGGTCAGATACTATAACTCATGAATTCACACGTCCCGAGTCACGAAACGACGAAGTCGTTTTAAGTTTTCACTCAAGACATTAACAAGGGTAAAATGTTTTAACTCATGATTAGACGTCGTCGGGGTTTTGCGCCTCGGCGTTCACCAAACCCAAATTTTTATTTTTACAGCCCCGAGAGCCGAGAACACGAGGTCCTTTCTGGATAACCCATGTCAAGGATTAAAGGCAAAAAAAATAACCGTGGTTAAAGTTGTTCTCGGCATTTCGCCACTTGACACTATCTTTTTCGAAAGTTATGGATTCTAAAACCCGACTCACGAAGTCACGATGATAATTATAACATGATTAATTAATCACTTAATCCAAGATTATCTTCACCTTAATTAAGTCTTGTTATCACAATCTCGCGGTTTCACAACTCGGCATATAAATCTCCCAGAATCTTACCTTCGAAGCTCCGAGTCGCGATATGACGAAAGTAATAATTATAAAATTAATCAAGCCCCAAATCTCGATTACCTTTAATTAAACCAAAATCAGTCCTCGCAGTCTCGGGAGTTGGAGACTCAAAATGTTAAGGGAAAATCCCCGATATAACGAGTAGCGAGATATTGATTAACATTGGAAAAATTTGGATTAATTAAGCTAAATCAAGACTTATCCCGCGTTTCGATGCTTGCATGATTTACGAGGGGGCCCTTTCTCTCCATACGCCAACTGACTTTTAAACCGTCGAAATTTATGACATTAATGGGAAAATAGGGTAAATCTATGAATGTAAGATCGGATTTTTATGGCATAAATTTATTTCTAATTATGATTTGATAGGCTTGTTTTGAAAGGTACCGAGTTTTCAAATATATGAAAGAGCTGCGTTCCATTATAACAAATGAATTTTCATAGCACATAGAGCTCATCACTTATGAGTAAACTAACTTCTGTATGTATACACAGTTCTATCGCAGAAGAGATAAGACGCAAGCTTCAGCCATGGCTCCGCGGAAAGCAGCGAAGGTGAATGTTGAGGTTGTAGGACAAGGTTCAGACAATGTCTCCGATACTTCTCCCCGAAGTGTCGATTCGGTTCCTAACTGGTCATTTGTTTCAGACATTCTACAATCAGAATTGGTAGATTATTCCGATGACTCCGACAAAAACGAAAAAGATGATCTAAACACCAAGTACAAAATAGTCGTCCAATCCGGAATGCACAGAGTAGCAGCCAGGCCACGGTTGGTTCCATATTATGACATGGTCCGATGGGCATTGGATCATGTAGACATACCGACCAGGACTATCATGAATGAGCAGAGGGTTACCATAGGGACTTTTAGGCCTGAGCATCTGCAAACCATGTATAAGCTACCCACGACGTTCGACTACACATATGGCGCTGAGTTCCTGGAGGAATTCAAGGAGGAGTGCACATAGTATGATAAAACCATGTCAGGTTTGATAAAGGATTGGGTTTCACGCACCGCGAAGTTCAGAGCTAATGACCAAGGCATTTATTCAATCGCTTCGTTGGAACCGCAGTATAAATATGTGGCCATGATGACATGTCGGTTATATGGGAGAGAGGACACATCACATTTTTTCCTAGCGTGGGTGCCTCTAATGTTTCGGGTCGCAGAAGGTTACTCTTTTAATTGGGCGAGGATGCTTTTGGATAGCCTGGCCAATCGGGTCACAGAGTATCGGGAGCAGAAGGAGAGTGGGAAGGCGTCATCGTTCTTCATGTCCGCATACATTATGGATGCAATCTGTTCTATGACACCATTTACATTGATGAAGTGGGGATGGACTCCGGCCCAAGACAAATCCATACATATATATCATGAAAAACTATGGGAAAACAAAGAAGAAAAGTTCGAGTATGAAATTTTTAATTGGGTGATGGTGCCCTTGCATATTGCCATTTTTGGTCACCCACCACCCCGTATCTCAGACAACATTGCGACAAATCTGAGCAGCATAGCGGACTGGTACGTGGAGGCAGAGTTTTCATACCTCAGATTTTTTGGGGCCTCTGTTCCCCCGCAGGCGTTACCATTGTTCATTCATGACAAGTTGGCTTGTTGCGAGGTCGTCCGACAGACGGTAATTGGCGGTGTCAGTAAAGAGATCAAAGGGTACTCAAATAAGTTATGGCCGTCTTTTCCCATTTGTTTGAATTCTTATTCTTTATTAGATTTTGGGCATGCCAAAGCCGAGGCTGCAGCCCTTGAAGACCTAAATTTGGTCTCCATTGAATATAAGAAACACGATCCACAGAGGGTCATGAGCAATCATTTGGCTAATTGTTGGCTCAAAAGGTTTGAGCGTGAGAATTCACCCTCGGATGACATTTTCCAAGGAGTGAGGTCTTACGAAGAAATTCTGGCTCGGATCCAATCCTTGGCACCCGAGGATAGAGCCGAGGTATTGAAATTCCAAGAACACCGATGAAGCTGTCTCTCTGCTGTATTGCGTGGTGAAGGTCTGGGTATTTTGGAGATGAAACAAAAGGAGGCTGAAGGTTCTAAAGATGCAACTCCTGAATCAGGAAAACACCAGGACAAGGAGGAGCAAATGAAGGATCCAGAAGCAGAGGAAAAGACTCTAGACCTGCCCAAGAAATAGAATCCGAAGACAGAGGTAAAAACCCCAGAACCACTGAAGAAGTTGAACCCGGTCGACACCTCAGGAAAATCGACGAAACAGGTCGGAGAGCCCATCACATCTGTCACCCCTTTGTAGTCGACGTAGGGAAATATCGAAGAAGGATGGATATTCAATGAGGAGCTGATGCCCATAAGAGCAGAAGAACTCCCTCCGAACGAGTTTTTCTTTGATAAAAAGAGAAAAGCAGTAGTAAAAAGAAAATTCTACCAAGAAGGAGAGTCGACTGCCAAAAAGTATAAATTTATGACAGATGGAAAAGATAAAAAGAACGAGCAATTCGCCACTGCAATCGCAGGGACGCTAGGAGCGTATGCCTTGGCGAATCAATTCTCGGTCGGACTTTTGAAGAACCAACTTAAAAGGAAGAATCGCCTAATCAGGACTCTTGAAGCTAGATTGGCCACAGTCGCGGAGAATGCTAAAGGTCAGGCGAGCGTGGAAATAGAACAAGACAGATTGGCTGACAAAAATGAAATAGAGGTGCTCAAAGATAAGATTGGGCAAGCACAGTTGATGGTCCGGGATGGTCGGACGCAGGTGAGCCAACATAGGAGTTTCGTTGAACAACTGCAGGCTCGGGTAGAGATCGCCGATAGAAGAATGATAGACATTGGGATATTTAAATCCCAAGCGATTGAGATTCGGAGCAGAATCTCTTTGGCACAACAAAATTTGCTCACCAAGGTGGGAGTGATCCGGGAAAACTATCTGTTGATCAATCAGGTTTCCGAGAACTTGTCGGCCAGACTAAGGGATGCAGGAGCGGCTCGGGTTTCCTTCCAGAAGGTGGTGATAGCCACGGACAATCGGGTTTCAGCGGGTACTCCCAAGTTCACCATTTCGGAGCAAACCCGAGGAAATATTCGGTTGAAGGATTGGGAGCAAAACATCGCCCTGGGAAAGGAGCAAGCCCAAAAGGTAACCAATTCCCTAGAAGAAGCCTTTAATTCTATAGACGACGAGCTGCTGGGTATTGACAGCGGAGGCAATGCCGAAGTGTTGATGCAGATAAACGTGGAATAGATCTCACTTGATCTGAAAGATAAGGAAGAAAGAGATTCGACTGATATCTCTCAGATGAATATGGTAGACCTAGTCCAAGTTGATAAGTACATGATCAAACCCAGTGTGCAACTAAGTGCCCTCGACATCATCGATGCACAAATGGAGGACAAGCTGCAGCAGTTAGCCCGAGAATGTTACTTCGTCTAGGCCAGCTGTCAAGCAGAACCATCACAACTCATATCTCAGCTTGTGGAAAGATGTATCGCCTGTACCGGGCTCTCGCAAGGACAAACACCTAACACCAAGTGAAGACAAAGTAGGAGAAATGGAGCGATTGCACTCCTCTCTGTTGTAACCGAAATTTTTGTGACTATTGAGATGCTACCTTATTTGCAAAATTGTATAAATATATGAGAGAAAGAAATATAGATGTCTGGACCTTTTGGAGTCGTTTGTAATAGAGTTTTTACATTGAGAGTTAATACAAGCGGATCTGGAGATTCTCAATTCCGTCACTACTGTATTGCAAGTTTGCTTCCTTGTATCTCAATTTTTCCATTTTATTTCATATTCTTAACTGATGTGCTTCGTTATACTTTAGTACGACCACTACTATAGCGAAAGAATTTGGGTTTTCTGTAATTGTTTATTGTCTTTCCTCTGCACCAGCTATGGACGGGTGTAAGACCAATCTGCATTTTCAGAATTCTACATATATTCTATGCTACGTTGGTTATTTCCTTACTAATTTTCTCTTCTGTTTATATGTGAGATTTTCCTTTGACAGGAGCCTTGCATTATATACAGCTAAATGTTTTTCTCCCACTTCACACCTTTTATTAAAATATAATAAAGTTACGGGAACGAGCCTTAGATTTGCATCCATTTTTTATTTCTGCAATCGTAAGTTCTCTTTTATACGACCAAACTGAGACACCACTTAAATCTCTTTTAAAGTCTTTCCTACCTTTACTGTTCCCCCATGACAGTTCCTGTACCAACTCAACCTAACATTGAACCCGGACTATCGAATCAAATGCACATTTCCTTAAACCTCTTCGACACCATTCTTAAAATGACAACTAACCGGGCTGAACTTGAACAATCATGGACAACCATTGAACGAGATTTAACTATCAAGGAACAGTTGGAAGCTAGACAACGCCAACGTAGGAATCTTCCCTAGTTTCCTTTACCGAAAGGTTTACGCTTCCCCCTTCTACACCTATTACCCACTTTTAGATTCCTTGACATTGTACTTTTAAGCCTTAAGTACAGACTCAGGAACAACATCTTTCTAGCGCCATTGCCGGGGACAGAAGTTACGAAATCTTTTTCCCTGGGAAAACGACAAATTGTTTTTCGTTGAAAGTGTTACTCTTTGATAGTGAAAAAAGAGTACACACCTTTTAAGGCTTTTTATCTTTCACTTGGCGACTCCACGAAGAAATAAACTGGCATTCGGTCGAAGGAATACCAGACAAAACACAGATGGTAAGCATATTACGCCCTTTACCGATCCCGAAAAAATTCTAAAGACGAGAGGCTCTTTTAAGCCAACCGCTCCAGTTTACAAACTTGAAACCCCATCACTGAAGGCTGAGAGTCCTTCCGAACCCTCAAATTCACTCATTCCTTGCTTTGACGCTAAAGATTCAACGCCAATCTGCTCCGAAATTAGGAGTGAGATTTATCCAACGATCCCCTTAGCACACAAGGGAAAGGGCCCGCTTGAAAGTTCGTCAACTTTTAAAATACCATCTCTTCTTCAGTTGAATTTACCGACTTCACCAAATTCTGAAGAGTGTTTCACACACTCGTTTCTCACACCCGTCAGTTTTCCCGATTCCATCTCTTGCAAATCTGAGGAACCGAGTCCTCGCATTCCTTATCTTTCCTCATCGGATTTTCCTCTTAGCGAAGAAAATAAAGATTCCCTTTTAATTTTCCAAAACCCCCTTTATAAATTCCCACAAACAACGATGGAAACTGCCGGAGGAGGAGGTGGAGGGTTTATAGGAGGAGGCAGAGGGTTTATCGAAGGAGGAGGGGGAGGAGTCCCTCTAGGAGGAGGTGGAGGTGTCCCTCTAGGAGGAGGTGGAGGTCAAGGGCCTACCCCCCCTCCCAGAGTTTTCATGAAATTCGCAGCCAGATACGCTCCATTATTATTTCCCGTCCCTCTACACGATCTTCCAAAAAGTTACATAAAAAATTTACCGAAATTCACCGGAGAGGGGGATATGACTGCGACCGAACATATTAATTTTTTTGACCAATTCGCAGATATCTTTGGTATCGAGCACGAGGATGTATATTCGAGACTCCTTGTCCAAAATTTTGAAGGACATGTCCGAACTTGGTTTCAGAGCCTACCCGCAGCTTCTATCCTGTCATATGATGCATTGGAAGATGCTTTCCTCAGACAATGGGGCGAGCGGAAAGACCATCTCTATTATCTAACCAAATTTGGGTCTTTGAAGAAAAAGAGCTCAGAAACAATCATGGAATTCATTCAGAGATTCAATAAACTGTACAATAAAATCCTAGCTGAGGTCAAACCATCCCAACCTGCGGCCAAAGTGACTTTCGCTGGAGCTTTCGAGCCGGATTTCGCACTACTTCTGCGAGAGCGAAGGGGAGCCACCTTAAACCATATGCAGGACGATGCGGTAGAAATAGAATCTAATATGATGGATTCAGGTAAACTTAAGGCTAGAGTAGAGAGTGGAAACCGAGAGACCAAGCGATTTAGAGAACAAGCAGGTCCTTCAGGGTACAATAGATCCTCAGATGATAGGGTGGACGATATGGCTAGAGTGATCAAAGAACTGTCAAATAAAATATCCAGAATGGAACTCGAACAGGCCAAGGATGACTCTTATCCGAAAAAAGATTTCAAGAGGAATCAAAACCCTCCTAATCAACAGAGACAAATAAAAAATGATGATCAAAAGATACAAGCTCCTTTAAAGACTGAAAATTTTATAGGAGTGAACGATTTTCAAGACTACGAAGATTCAGATAATGACATCACGAACTTCGGTGATGACTGTAGTCAACCATATTTGACTCGCTAAGACTATGAAAAATATTTAAACACACCACAATTGTCAAATGAAGGTGAAGAAGGTGATCACACTGATCTCTGTGAATCTCAACCAGAAACCGAGATAATGATGGCCAATTTCCAACCAAAGTACAACCTAAGATATAAGAATAATCCCACCTCCACGACTCAACCCAAGAAGATCCTTCAAAGAGGCTAATCTTATGATCCTCCTTCGGATGAGACCCCATTACCCAACAACAAAACTAGATTAGTAAGCACTCAAGAGTCCGAGGTGGAAAAAGTTGAAACTCAAACACAGGAGACCGAACCCATAAATAAGGCTACGTTTTCAACTGGGACCATGAGTGATAAAGATGTACAGACAAATAAGTCGAAAAGGAAGAATTTCGGAAGTCTCAAATAGAGAAACAGACAAGGTGAGCAGGGATTTTAGTTTTGAAAATGAGTTAAACAAAATTAAGATACCAATCCCTTTGGTGGAATTAGCGAAAAACCTCGTTTATCGCAAGAAAATTACCAAAATGATAGGTGTCTCTGAACTAGAAAGCCATTCTGATGTTATAAAATTGGAAGATGATAGACCTAACATCACTTTTGGTCCCCATTTTGAAGGGTCCAAAGACAACGTCACTCCCTTTTATATCACTCTGAATGTATATGATCAGTTGTTGCATAATTGTATGTTAGACTCCGGAGCTTCTGATAATGTTATGCCCAAGATTATAATGGAGAAGCTGGGTCTCCATATCACAATACCTTATGGAAATCTGTACTCTTTTGACTCAAGGAAGGTTAAATGTATGAGGATGATAAAAGATCTGGTAGTTACCCTGGCGCAGGTCCCAGTTAAAAGTATCATGATGGATGTGGTTATCGCAGATATTCCCCCCAAGCATGGCATGTTGTTATCTAGGTCATGGGGAGCCAAGTTGGGGGGTTCTCTACAGTTGGACATGACTTATGCCACAATCCCTGTGTTTGGTGGTCAGTTCACTCGGTTGTACAGAGAAACAAGATTAGCATATACGGTCAGTGACCCTCAAAACCCAAACAACTTCCCTATTTACGTTGCAGACCAAGATCTGGGAAATTGCATCTTGTCTTTTGATGATGGTCTGGATGCTTTCCAAGAGGAAATCGATACAAAGCAAGAAGAGTTAAACCTCATGACAGAATATATGTGTAGTACTAGTGTTTGGAAAATGTATTTTGACCGTGCTTTATCTTCTGAAGGGGCAGGTGCTGGAGTGCTTTTATTGGTGCCTGAAGGTAAGTTCATTGTTCCTTTCTCTTACCATTTGCAGTGGGACATAGATTACACTAATAACATATGCGAATATGAAGCATTGATCTTAGGATTAGAGGCTGCCAAAAAGATAAATATAAGAAACTTGAAGGTATATGGTGACACCGAATTAATAGTCAAACAAGTAAACCAACAGTACCTAGCTAAGCATCCCAGACTAAGAACGTATAGAAATTGTGCTTGGGATCTCATGGAATTTTTTTTCTCATCCGTAAATATCCATTTTATCCCTCACGCAGAGAATCTACATGCTGATGCATTGGCAAAGGCAGCTTCAACCTTCTCTCCCCCCACAACCTTCAAACTGAAGTATCACATTGAAATCATATACAAACCCTCCATACCAAACAATATCCGACACTGGAAAGTCTTTGAAGATGACGAACAAGTTAATAAATTCCTTACATAAGTAGGCGAATTCTCTGAAACTCATGTTGACCAAGAAAATCAAAATGACTCCATGTGGATCATGCAAGAAGGGGAATACCCTGAAACCTTCTGAGAAAAAATTGTGGATCATCGTATGCTGGTCCTTAAAAGCAATCAGATTCCGAAAGGATTGATTCCTTTGGAAATACTTTTTGATCAGACTGATGTACCTGTAAATTCCACCTTGCAGCCCCAACCAGAAGAAGTGGAGGACTGCGATATAGGAACTGAAAAAGAATCCCGAGTGGTAAAAATATCGAAGTTCCTCCCTCCCAAAGAGAAAGTTAAGTATAAAGACTTACTCAGACAATATAAAGATGTTTTCACCTGGTCCTATGATGAATTGAAAACGTATAACACTTCAATTATTGATCACAAGATACCTTTGAAGCCTGGGGTCAAACCGTTCAGGCAAAAGGTTAGGCAAATTAACCCCATTCTGTTACCTGTGATAGAAAACGAAGTTAAAAACCTCTTGGACACGGAAATAATCGTACCTTTGAGATACTCGGACTGGGTAGCTAACCTAGTCCCAGTCAGGAAAAAGAACGAAGAAATCAGACTATGTGTGGATTTCCGAAACTTAAACAAGTCGTCTCTCAAGGATAATTACCCGCTGTCCAAGATGGACCATGTACTAGAAAAAGTAGTTGGAGCGAACCGAATGTCTATGATTGATGGGTTCTCCGGTTATAACCAAATTGCCATGAATGAGCAAGACAGGGAAAATACTACTTTCACCACACCATGGGGTACATTCATGTATGACAAAATGCCATTTGGTTTGATGAATGCAGAGGCTGCATTCCAGCGCGCTATGGACATCGCTTTCGTAGGAGAAAGAGACAAGTTCGTAGTCATTTACCTCGACGATTTGACGGTTTTTTCTAAAACCGATGAAGAACACTTGACCCATCTGAAACAGACTTTCGAAAATTGCCACAGGTTTGGTCTATCTCTGAACCCAAAGAAATCACATTTCGCTATGCGAGAAGGTAAGCTTCTGGGCCATATCGTATCTAGAGATGGGATCAGGATTGATCCTAAGAGGATTGAAGCAATAAATACTATAAATATTCCCAGAAATGTAAAAGAGATTCAATCTTTCTTAGGAACTATAAATTTTTTACGAAGGTTTATCCCCAATTTCGCTGAGATTGTCAAATTGATCACATGAATGTTGAAGAAGGATAGCGGAGTAAATTGGACGACTGAATCCAGAGCATCGTTCGCGCATATTAAAAAAGTCATAAGTGAGGCACCTGTGTTAGCAAGCCCAGATTATCTGAAAGATTTTCTTATCTTCTCGTTTGCTTCTGAACATACTATCACCGCGGTGCTCCTACAAAAGGATGACGAAGGATTCGAATGGCCGATCGTATTTTTTAGCAAGAACCTTAGAGACGCAGAACTGAAGTATGACATAATAGAAAAACAAGCGTACGCAATGGTAAAATCACTAAAGGCATTCTGAACTTTTGTACTACATTCAAAAATTATCGCGTACGTGCCTACAATTATGTAAAAGATATATTGGTACAACCAGACAATGATGGAAAAAGAGGTCGATGGCTTGCTAAAATCCAAGAATTCGATTTGGAAGTTAAACCGACCAAATTGATAAAAGGGAAAGGCCTAGCCAGACTCTTAGCTGAATCAAATCTCAGGGCTCTTGATATCAATTGTTTGTAGGGAAGCGACGAAGACACAAACCTAAATGAACCAGATGAAGAAACGAGTCCAAACCAGATCAAAGAGAAGTTCTTATCATCGGGCTGGTATAGAGACATAGTGTTTTTCTTACTGAACCTAAAATTCCTAGATGAACTATCACCTTCTAAATGCAGACCCTTAAAACTCCATGCAGTTAAATATTGTATATCCGAAAGCCAGCTATATTGGAAGGATCCACTCGGGTTCCTGCTAGTCTGTTTAGTAGAATCAGAAACCCAACGGGTTATAGATGAATTTCATAAGGGAGTTTGTGGGGGGAATCACGCATGGAGAGCTACAACCTACAAAATCTTGAGGGCTGGATATTACTGGTTGAAACTCTTCTCATACGTTAATGCTAAAGTGCGTGGCTGCAACCCTTGTCAAATATTCGCTGGTAAACAGAAGCTCCCTGCACTGCCACTCGTTCCAGTCAAAGATGAAGCTCCATTTCAACAATGGGGTCTAGACTTCATAGGGGAGATTAATCCCCATTCTAGTGCTCAACATAAGTGGATCTTAATAGCTACAGATTATTTTACTAAGTGGGTGGAAGCCATTCCAACCAAAAGGGTAACAGACTCGGTGGTGATCGATTTCTTGGAAGACAATATTTTGTCAAGATTCGGTTGTCCCCGAAAGATAGTTACCGACAATGCCCATACATTTAAATCTATGGCTATGATCAACTTCTGTCAGAGGTATAACATCGTTCTCGGCCATTCCACTGCATATTACCCCTAGGGGAACGGATTGGCCGAATCATCTAACAAGAGCCTGGTGAACATAATCAAGAAAGTACTGGATGAAAATAAGAGGTCTTGGCATGTGCACTTAAAATACGCATTATGGGCAAACTGCATCAACACTAAAAGGTCTATCGGCATTTCGCCGTTTCAAATGGTCTATGGGACAGATGTTGTTCTACCTATAAACCTAGCGTTACCAGTGATGAAGTTATGGCAGGATCAAAACGAAGAACCAAATCATGTAACCAGGAGAATTAATCAGCTGATTGAGGTTCAACAACATAGAGTCGAAGTTGATGAAAAGATGTAGAAGTACCAGGATGATATGAAAGCATTGTTCGACCTCAAGAAAAAATTCAGGGAATTCCTTCCAGGTGATTTAGTGCTAAGATGGGATGCAATAAAAGAGGAAGCCGCGAAGCATGGTAAATTTGACCACCTATGGTATGGACCATTCAGGGTCTCGGCTCCAGAAGGGAAAAATTCCTTCCTTCTGGAAAACATAGACCGAGAAGTCCTCAACGCCCCTGTCAACGGGCGGTATCTAAAGCATTACATGATGTAACAGTCGCCAGATTAAAAAAAAAAAAAATAAATAAAAAATTTCGTAAATAAAAAAATTGCATTATATATGTTTTGTACATACATATATTTTCATTTAAACATTTGCTTTTGATTTTCGGTTTTTGTTCATAAACTCTCAACACATTTCCAATAAGATTTGTATTTTCTTTTTACAAGATTCCAGCTGCATACAAAAACTACTAGGGAAAGAAATTTGCAGGTCGGTGTCAGAAATAGAGCGGCATAAAACAGGTGATACCTAAAATAGTTTCATATTACACAAATAAAGTGAAATGAAAAGGTAAAAAGGAACTTTCTCAAAAACGTATGTTATGAAAGACTGTTAAAGGAAACTGAGGTAACGTCATTCAAACTGCAATATCGGCTAAAATGTTAGATAACAGGATCATTTCTTGGCTTGATAATATTTGATTTAAGATAATTTGAATGATACACCCAATTAAAAAATGGTCAGTCAAAGTAAACTATCCCCAAAGATATCTACAAGAGTCAGTCTTGAGTTGTTTTATCGCTACCTGGCACCCTGCCTGTCTTAGGGTCTAACTTTTGACAAGCCACCATCTTTTTGTTTCATTACGAAGGGATACAAGTTTTCGTTTTAGCCTCGTGAGTTTCAAAACAGATCATGGAAAGAAAGTGAGTCTTCACAACTACTTGATCCCCTGCTAAGCGAAGGAACGTTTAGAGCGATCCTAACTTTCCTAGGTTTTTCAACAGCATCGGAAGATTAAAGCTTGCTCAAATGGGATGCCCCCTAAAAAATTATTTTCCTTTTCTCCCTAAGAACGAAGATGTTGTGAAGGTCAAGGGAAGGTTGGTACCGAGTAATCAAAGTAAGTTGACATACCTCTAATGAAAAAATATTACACAGATATCAGCCCTGATACAAACTGATTGCCCCCATCTTCGCGCTCAAAAAAGTAAATTATAAGACATGTGGTGAAAGGAAATTCAGAAATGATTGCCCCCACCTATTCCAAGAAGACGATGAAAGGAAATTCAGAAATGATTGCCCTCGTCTCAGCATTTAAATGCATAAATATATTCCGAAGTGGTGAAAGGAAATTCAGTGAAAGGGGCCATATAACTTCACTGGGGTACTGAACAAGCTCGCTGGTAGTGAAGCAATGTCTGAGATATCTATAAGGCTGTAATACATGAATATCACTCTACTCTGGTAACCCATGCTTTCTAAAACCTGATCCACATCCCAAATTCGGACGAGACTCCCCAATTTAAAAACATATAATCTCATTCTTTTGATCCAAGCCGAGAGCCACAAGATCTGTTGAGTCTCCTAGGACTATTTCGATTGTCTTAAAACATACCTAAAGTTAGTAGTGGGAAAGGGAAAATTGTGAAAGGGACTACAGTTGTGTTTGGAAAGAGTATCTGATTTTGAAAAAACGTTTCAAGGTAAAGAATGGAGTCTTTCCCCCTTCGATCCTCTTTTCTTGGAACCTTTCCGTCTGATTGATCTTTTGACTCCATTTAGCCAATATTGGCACGTGGTCTACTATTCTTCCCGCCTCACAGGAAGGCGGGATCCCTAGTTGGAGCCTATGTTGGAGCCGCCCTTGTTTTTTAGCCTATCACAATTTTCATTTTGATGCTTGAAATTTAAAGATGGTTTTCTTTTTACCTCTGAGATATTGAGACCTCTGAAACTCTGTCGCGTGAGCAAGAACGATTTTTCTACTCTCGAAACAAGTCCTAATTTTCGTAAGAATGTTCCCTCTGTTTTGTGCTACTTCAGGATCTCGCAGGTCAGATACTATAACTCATGAATTCACACATCCCGAGTCACGAAACGACGAATTCGTTTTAAGTTTTCACTCAAGACATTAACAAGGGTAAAATGTTTTAACTCATGATTAGACGTCGTCGGGGTTTCGCGCCTCGGCGTTCGCCAAGCCCAATTTTTTTTTTTTACAGCCCCGAGAGCCGAGAACACGAGGTCCTTTCTGGATAACCCATGTCAAGGATTAAAGGCAAAAAAGCTAACCGTGGTTAAAGTTGTTCTCGGCATTTCTCTACTCGACACTATCTTTTTCGAAAGTTACGGCTTCTAAAACCCAACTCACGAAGTCACGATGATAATTATAACATGATTAATTAATCACTTAATCCAATATTATCTTCCCCTTAATTAAGTCTTGTTATTGCAATCTCGCGGTTTCACAACTCGACATATAAATCTCCCAGAAACTTACCTTCGAAGCTCCGAGTCGCGATATGACGAAAGTAATAATTATAAAATTAATCAAGCCCCAAATCTCGATTACCTTTAATTAAACCAAAATCGATCCTCGCAGTCTGTTGACGGGTGAAATTGTCCGTCCGTCAATTGAGAGAGTGGAACCGGTCTGGGGTTGTCTAAATAAGCCAAGCCGTTTGGAATGAACCACCCTGACGGGTTTAACAGCTCCGTTGGCCGCTCTAAGATCCTAAGAAAACCAAAGAGAAAACTAATCTAAACTAACTAATCTAACTAAAACAAATAAAACAAACTAAACTAACTAAAACTAATAAAACAAATTAACTAAAAACAAACAAACTAATACACTAATCTAATTAAAACAAACTACTAAATTAAACTAAAACTAAATATAAACTACTCTAACTATTCTATATACAATCTACTAATTACTATTACACTAAGTCTAATAATTAAATGTCTAATTACTAGTTATACTACAACTTATTCACAAATATACAGTATCTACAAGTTGCAGATTTGAATAAAACCTGTAAAACTCATTTGCTTTCTGCCCTAAGACAGCTAGAAATATTTTTGATTTTTTATATTTTATGAATAAGAAATAAAACTTACTGAAATTAAACGATCTAATATATTTACTGAAATTAAACAATCTAATATATTAAACATATATATCTAACTAAAAATACTAACGAATATACTAAACAAATCAATGACAAACTGACCTGGAAACTCTCCAAGTTTGCCCTGTGTGTGATGACTTCGAAGCTGGTCGGAGGAAGGAAACTCGCACCGGTTAGTCCATAAGATTCTCGTAAATGATAGGCTGCGCTGCTCTTTGAGTTGGTTTACATGACAAACAAGACATAAAAAATCATAACAATTATAAGATTTATAAATCTCTACAATAAAGGAAACTTGTTATGCAAAAACTTATACTTTATAATTCAACTTATGAAGAAGAGAAATCTGTCGTTCAAAAACTGAATTAAGCAATTGCTATGTTCTTTAAACACTTGGAAGAAATCAGATATGGATTACAGTGATTAAATTATATCATTTGAAAATGATTAAGATAGCTAAAGTAGTCATTAACCAAATACAAATTGATATACACAACATGCAACAAAATATTGATATCATGAGAAGCTAAAGCTGTAACAAAACACCAAATTCTGCCTCAGTCTGTATTAAAATTCCATATCCTTGTTCTCCCATGAGTGAGGATCAACATTATTACAAAAATCATAAGTATATATAAGTCTCTCCACAGGGTAAAACCTCCCTGTGGATAATATCAAATTGTTTTACATAATCTGAGAGATATCCCAAAATCAGCTAAACTAGGAAACTAAAATGCAAGTGAAATCTTTGAAATATCCCCTAACTAATCATTAAATCCACTGTAATTTCGAATTTATCTGCAATAGAACAAAAATATCAAGTTAGAAAGGTATTTCATCAACAAAACAATAAAAATTTGATTCTACAGACTTAGCTACAGAATCATCTGATTTTGTAGCTAGTCTAAAATAGCATACAGGATCAGAATATAAATCAAATCAAATCTTTTTAAAAGAATCAAATCCAATTTTCTTTCAATAAATATTAAAAATGAATCACTAATGATTCAAATGATTTTATCATTCAATATAAGACATAATCAAAAGTGATTTAATCGAAACAGAGATAAGAATACTCTGTTTTCTTTTTACCATAAAATTGGGTCAAACAGTAACAAGACTGTTTCATATCCAAACGAAATCGATAGCAAATCATATCGTATGTGATACAATCTAATCCAACACAAGTGTCTCCCACTTGTTATAGCTATAATGATATAACCACAGATTTAAATCGTTCAATCGAATACACAAATGGAAAGACTGTTACGATTATGTATAAACGAAATCATATGCAACAACATCAACCCAACCAAATTCGTGATTGTTTTCTTGCACAGTCAACAGACAGGATCGTAATAGAATCAACATAAATTAGAATTGTAAACTGGGAAAATAATCAAAACGAATCACAACTGAGTTTAATTATAGGAATAAATCGTGAATCTGATACAGTCAATTTCGTTCTTGAAATCAAATTCAAACAACATATTCATTGCACTATGAATCCAAACGTTAACATGGTGGAGTTAACCAATGCGATTCAACCAGCTGAGTATAACTGTTATGAATTGAATCCATGCACGATTTGGGTGAATTTGTACAAAATCACATTGGAAATAATCCGAACTGTATTCCTATTGGTCGAAAGTCATATAGAACATAAAACCGTAACAATTATCCATATCAAAACTGTTGTTAATCATAGCATATACATCATAACAAAATCCAAACGAAATGCGATTGTGTCCAGAATCGAATATGAGAAACAACTCGTGTTTATGAAAACAGAGCATCCAATTTAAGCCAAATCAAATCAATCCGATCCATACCACGATTAATCAAATCGAAGGAAATCCAATCAAGGTTAAACTGGGAATTTTTTTTTCGATTTATCAAAACAAAACTATGTACATAATGCATATAATGTGACAAAGCAAATCCATGTTGTAGACAGATCTATTCACATAATTCGAATTCGTTATATAAACAAGGATTATTTACAAAAAATGATTGATATCGAACATACCTGTGTGACGATGAGGCTACTTGATGGGTGAGAGGGAGTTCTGAAGAACAGATATGAAGGAATGCATACAGACTCAAAACGCATGTTCCAGCCACTGATAAATTGACCTGTAAAACGAGAGCTAGATCTATGTAGTAGCTCACTTTCTGAAGAAACCGCCCACAATGAAGGTAAAGGGGCTAAAAACGGTTCTGGGTTTTCAACGGTTTGAGCTAATTCAAATCCGTTTGCCCATAATCGCTCACGCAAAAACGTGACTCTGGGAGCAATTATGGGGCAGTCTTCTCTGGCAAGATGAAACCAACACCAACTCTGAACACCATGGGGGTTTAATTCTCCCTTCGGGAGCCAGGAGATAACACACAGTGAGCTAGGCTAAGGGACAAGGGTTTGAACAGAGTGGGCTCAAATATTTTCCCAAAAATCAACAGAGGTAACCCTGTAAGGAGGCAGGCATTAATGCAAAGTGTGCGAGGGTGGTAGAGCTTACTTCTGCCATGCATAAGAGTTAATATGAAAGTACAACCACCAGTTTCCATAGCTGTTCTACCCATAATAATAGTTCAACCACTAAGCCATGTATAAAACCAATGAAATCCAATGTGCATACAAATACGCGCCAGTACTATGCCATAGTGTTCAAAACATTCGACGTATAGATCAATACCAAAATCAACCATGTGCCAATGCATTGAATCATATAATCTAAGGTTCGACCAAGGTGCCAAAAATATATTCATATAGTTGACAAGTCATGAAAAGATTAACATAAGGATTATATCATATATATAAAACAAAACTAAATCATAACCCCTATGCGTCTCATAGAATCAATGATTAGGCAAGTCATAAAATGCAAATCCAAAGGCTAAATATCTTCAATAAAACCAAGTTGTATAATCAATCGAAGTATGAAAACCGATCAAAGGATATTGCCAATCGTGTAAAGATCAATAAAAAGGTAAGCGCAATAGGCATAATGACACATAAGATATTGGCAGTTCAGATAATGATCGAAATGTGACCTCGAAAGGATACGTTTTCATGCTTACAGTCGTGAAAACTTAACATAGACAAATGTGCAAATGTCGCAAGAAATGAAAGTGTCGTCTATTTGAAAAATGCGAAGAAAAACTTGATGTTCGCAAAACATAGGTGTAGGCAGCTTAAGAGACAGTGGAAAAATGTGAATTGGCTGCCAACACAGTCTCGGGAGTTGGAGAATCAAAATGTTAAGGGAAAATCCCCGATATAACGAGTAGCGATATATTGATTAACATTGGTGAAATTTGGATTAATTAAGCTAAATCAAGACTTATCCCACGTTTCGATGCCTGCACGATTTACAAGGGGGCCCTTTCTCTCCATACACTAACTGACTTTTAAACCATCAAAATTTATGACATTAATGGGGAAATAGGGTAAATCTATGAATGTAAGATCTGATTTTTATGGCATAAATTTATTTCTAATTATGATTTGACATGCTTGTTTTGAAAGGTACCGAGTTTTCAAATATATGAAAGAGTTGCGTTCCATTATAACAAATGCATTTTCATAGCACGTAGAGCTCATCACTTCTGAGTAAACTAACTTCTGTATGTATACGCAGTTCTATCGCAGAAGAGCTAAGACACAAGCTTCAGCCATGGCTCCGTGGAAAGCAGTGAAGGCGAATGTTGAGGTTGCAGGACAAGGCTCAAACAATGTCTCCGATACTTCGCCCCGAAGTGTCGACTCGGTTCCTAACTGGTCATTTGTTTCAGACATTCTGCAATAAGAATTGGTAGATTATTCCGATGACTCCGACAACAATGAAAAAGATGATCTAAACACCAAGTACAAAATAGTCGTCCAATCTGGAATGCACAGAGTAGCAGCCAGGCCATGGTTGCTTCCATATTATGACATGGTCTGATGGGTGTTGGATCATGTAGACATACCGACCAGGACTATCATGAATGAGCAGAGGGTTACCATAGGGAATTTTAGGCCTGAGCATCTGCAAACCATGTATAAGCTACCCATGAAGTTCGACTACACATATGGCGCTAAGTTCCTAGAGGAATTCAAGGAGAAGGAGTGCACACAGTATGATAAAACCATGTCCAGTTTGATAAAGGATTGGGTTTCACGCACCACGAAGTTCATAGCTAATGACCAAGGCATTTATTCAATTGCTTCGTTGGAACCCCAGTATAAATATGTGGCCATGATGACATGCCGATTATATGGGAGAGAGGACACATCACATTTTTTCCTAGCGTGGGTGCCTCTAATGTTTCGAGTCGCAGAAGGTTTCTCTTTTAATTGGGAGAGGATTCTTTCAGATAGCCTGGCCAATCGGGTCATAGAGTATTGGGAGCAGAAGGAGAGTGGGAAGGCGTCATCGTTCTTCATGTCCGCATACATTATGGACGCAATCTGTTCTATGACACCATTTCCATTGATGAGATGGGGATGGACTCCGGCCCAAGACAAAACCATACATATATATCATGAAAAACTATGGGAAAACAAAGAAGAAAAGTTCGCGTATGAAATTTTTAACTGGGTGATGGTGCCCCTGCATATCACCATTTTTGGTCACCCACCACCCCGTATCTCAGACAACATTGCGACAAATTTGAGCAGCATAGCATACTGGTACGTGGAGGCAGAGTTTTCATACCTCAGAGTTTTCGGGGCCTCTGTTCCCCCGCAGGCGCTACCATTGTTCATTCCTGACAAGTTGTCTTGTCGCGAGGTCGCCCGACAGACGGTAATTGGCGGTTTCAGTAAAGAGCTCAAAGGGTACTCAAAGAAGGTATGGCCTTCTTTTCCCATTCATTTGAATTCTTATTCTTTATTAGATTTCGGGCATGCCAAAGCCGAGGCTGCAGCCTTGGAAGACCTGAATTTGTTCTCCATCGAATATAAGAAGCACGATCCACAGAGGGTCGTGAGAAATCATTTGTCTAATTGTGGGCTCAAAAGGTTTGAGCATGAGAATTCACCCTCAGATGACATTTTCCGAGGAGCGAGGTCTTACGAAGAAATTCTGGCTCGGATCCAATCCTTGGCACCCGAGGATAGAGCCGAGGTATTGAAATTCCAATAACACTGACGAAGTTGTCTCCCTGCTGTATTGCGGGGTGAAGGTCCGGGTATTTCGGAGACGAAACAAAAGGAGGCTGAAGTTTCTAAAGATGCAACTCCCGAATCAGGGAAACACCAGGACAAGGAGGAGAAAACGAAGGATCCAGAAGAAGAGGAAAATACTCCGGACCCGCCCAAGAAACAGAATCCAGAGACAGAGGTAAAAACCCCAGAACCGTCGAAGAAGTAGAACCCGGTCGACACCCCAGGAAAATCGGCGAAACAGGTCGGAGAACCCATCACATCTGTCACCCCTTTGCAGTCGACGCAGGGAAATATCAAAGAAGAATGGATATTCAATGAGGAACTGAGGCCCATAAGAGCAGAAGAACTCCCTCCAAACGAGTTTTTCTTTGATAAAAAGAGAAAAGCAGTAGTAAAAAGAGAATTCTACCAGGAAGGAGAGTCGACTGCCAAAAAGTATAAAGTTATGACAGATGGAAAAGATAAAAAGAATGAGCAATTCACCACTGAAATTGTAGGGATGCTAGGAGCGTATGCCTCGACGAATCAATTCTCGATCAAACTTTTGAAGAACCAACTTAAAAGGAAGAATCACCTAATCAGGACTCTTGAAGCCAGATTGGCCACAACCGCGGAGAATTCTAAAGGTCAGGCGAGTGTGGAAATAGAACAGGCCATATTGGCTGACAAAAATGAAATAGAGGTGCTCAAAGCTAAGATTGAGCAAGCACAGTTGGTGGTCCGGGATGGTCAGATGCAGGCGAGCCAACAGAGGAGTTTGATTGAACAGCTGCAGGCTCGGGTAGAGATCGTCGAGAGCAGAATGATATACATCGGGATATTTAAATCCCAAGCGATTGAGATTCGGAGTAGAATCTCTTCGGCACAACAAAATTTGCTCGCCAAGGTGGGAGCGATCTGGGAAAATTGTCTGCTGATCAATCAGGTTTCTGAGAACTTGTCGGCTAGAGAAAGGGATGCAGGAGCGTCTCGGGTCACCTTCCAGGAGGCGGTGATAGCCACGAACAACCAGGTTTTGGCGGGTACTCCCAGGTTCACCATTTCGGAGCAAACCCAAGGAAATATTCTGTTGAAGAATTGGGAGCACAACATCGCCTTGGGCAAGGAGCAAGCCCAAAAGGTAACCAATTCCCTAGAATAAGCCTTTAATTCTATAGACGGCGAGCTGCTGGGTATTGACAGTGGAGGCAATGTCGAAGCGTTGATGCAAATGAATGTGGAACAAATCTCACTTGATCTGAAAGATAAGGAAGAAAGAGATTCAGATGATATCTCTCAGATGAATATGGTAGACCTAGTCCAAGTTGATAAGTACATGATCAAACCCAGTGTGCAACTAAGTGCCCTCGACATCATCGACGCACAAATGGAGGACAAGCTACAACAGTTAGCCCGAGAATGTTACTTCGTCGAGGCCAGCTATCAAGCAGAACCATCACGGCTCATATCTCAGCTTGTGGAAAGATGTATCGCCTGTACCGGGCTCTCACAACGACAAACACCTGGCACCAAGTGAAGACAGAGTAGGAGAAATGGAGTGATTGCACTCCTCTCTGTTGTAACCGAAATTTTTGTGACTATTGAGATGCTACCTTATTTGAAAAATTGTATAAATATATGAGAGAAATAAATATAGATGGCTGGACCTTTTGGATTCGTTTGTAATAGAGTTTTTACATTGAGAGTTAATACAAGCAGATCTGGAGATTCTCAATTCCGTCGCTACTGTATTGCAAGTTTGCTTCCTTGTATCTCAATTTTTCCATTTTATTTCATATTCTTAACTGATGTGCTTCGTTATACTTTAGTATGACCACTACTATAGCGAATGAATTTGGGTTTTCTGTAATTGTTTATTGTCTTTCCTATGCACCAGCTATCAGCGGGTGTAAGACCAATCTGCATTTTCAGAATTCTACATGTATTCTATGCTACGTCGGTTATTTCCTTACTAATTTCCTCTTCTGTTTATATGTGATATTTCCCTTTGACAGGAGCCTTGTGTTATATAAAGCTAAATGTTTTTCTCCCACTTCACACCTTTTATTAAAATATAATAAAGTTACGGGAACGAGCCTTAGATTTGCATCCATTTTTTATTTCTGCAATCGTAAGTTCTCTTTTATACGACCAAACTGAGACAACACTTAAATATATTTTAAAGTATTTCCTACCTTTACTGTTCCCCCATGACAGTTCATGTACCAACTCAACCTAACATTGAACCCGGACTATCGAATCAAACGCACATTGCCTTAAACCTCTTCGATACCATTCTTAAAACGTCAACTAACCGGGCCGACCTTGAACAATCATGGAAAACCATTGAACGAGATATAACTATCTAGGAACAGTTGGAAGCTAGACAACGCCAACATATGAATGTTCCCTAGTTTCCTTTACCGAAAGGTTTACGCTTCCCTCTTCTACACCTATTACCCACTTTCGGATTCCTTGACACTGTACTTTTAAGACTTAAGTACAGACTCAGGAACAACACATCACATGAAAATTACACATGGGGAGTTTAGTTTCCTTCTTCAACTAGAATCAATTGCTTCTCATCATGGAAATAACTCTTTGGTGCCTGCACATTCTTACAAGCACTTCCAATGTTCTTCAAACATCCTTAGGGTCATTGGCCTCTGTGCACCACTCTCTAGCACATTTCTAAGAAGGGGCTCTTTGGATGCAATATTGAACACAAGAATTGGATTGTGGCTGCCCTTGGTATCAACCTATTGTCTATGTTGGTTGTATCAATGTCCTCCTGCGCTGCTATATTTGGCAGGACAAATTTTTCCTCTTGGATTGAAGAGGTAGACCACTCTTAATCTTCTGCAATCTTTACTCTCCACACTCTTCTCATGGTTGTGTGGTTTCTAGGGTGTAGCTCCAGATGAATTTATCAACACTTTGCTTCCTAGTGTCCACTCGAATGGTAGTGGTGAAAAAAGTTCTTGTTGCTGCTACAAGGACTTATTGATATACTTATCCTTTATATATACCTTTGAATTTGTTTTTGTGCTGGTAGAGTCTTCTTGTCTTTCTTCTTCTGAAAACAATTATGCCTATGGAACACGTATTGCTTCTCCCGACAAGCTACCTCATTATGGTCTTTCTTTCCACAATATGAGCATGTCTTTGCATACCAACAACTGACAACATTATGGCCTCTCTTCTTGTAACAGTGACAAACAAGAAATTTCTTGTTTTACATAGACCTCTTGGTCTCTTTCTTCTTTTTCTCGTGACTAGTTTGTTGTTGTCTCTAAGTGTAGGTGTGGGATGAGTCTGTGAACTCTCCTCATTTTTTCTCTCCTCCAATATACCACAAGGCTGAGGTGGTAGTGGGCTACCACCTTCATTCATTGGTGTTGCAACAAGCCAATTCCAGCATGTATGTTTCCTTTACAAAAAATGGTCTTCATGGTGATGGAATTTTCACTTCTACCATCAAAACCTAGGCCTTCATGCTTAGCCCATGGTGTGGCTATAATGAGTCTCAATATTCCCTTTCTTGAATTTCCTATCCCTTTTCCATAATAGCCCATCTACCTTAGGTATTCTTCTGAAAGTCACCAATCTTCTCTAGAGAAATGCCTACAGAAGGTTAGCTTACCAAGGTGGTCTCAGTCATGGTGCTAACATTTGCGGTGGCAATGGAAGGTTGTCTTGCTTATATGTGCTCTAGGATAACTGCCTAAATCCTTTCTAAGGAAATCTCCTTCTTTGTAAAATCTTTTTGTAGCTGTGTCATTGTCTTCATAAACCTATCCTATTGCCAGTTATCCATCTAGATGACCTTCTCTCCAAGGTATACAAGTTTCACTCTGTGCTTTTCCCAATCTGTTCTTACTGCATTAAGGGAGTCTTGTCATTCTTGAAACTTCTTCTTGAACAATGGAAATAATTTTGTGTAAGTGTCAATATGTTTCTCCAACTCTACCATCCTCTAGTTAAACATCTTAATCTGGGCATTCAATCCCTCATTCTCTTCTTGAATCTGCTCATTACTGGCCCTTAAGTCTTCCAATTTGTCTTTTCTTTCTCTACCCATGTTACGATATGTACTATTTTGTTCAAAGTTTTGGAGGTTTTGTCTCCTTCAATGATGCAAATGCTTTGATACCTCCTGATTCATAAACGAGGGGCTCATATCCCACTCGCTTCACCAAAACAAATTTATTTTCAAAATTAAAGTTCTTATATCCATCTTAACCTTGGACAAGCTACTCTATCTATAGAGATGCCACTAAGCCTTTGTCTTCTTCCCCATACAAGGGCCTTTATTCTCTAGATTGATTATACTTTATGTAATCTACATGCAACAATAAACAATGTGATAAATAAATATAACTGATTGTCCAATATGCTGATTATGCTTGAATCTTGGTTTTTATGTTCGTTACTAATTGACGTGTAACTTCTCTGGGCCCACCATTACTCATAATGCATATGAGGATGGCTCTATTCTCTTTCTAGTGACTTGATTGTTGGCTATGATCTTCAATGAAATACATAACAATGTGTATGAGGAAATGACTTTCTTTGGGATATGTTTTACCAAAACCTACTGACAAGCCCAATGATGTGCCAACGAAGCCCTTCAATTATTTTCCATGTATAATTTATTCTCACTTTCGACAACCCATCCATAATATTCTTTCTCTAACCATTCCTTCTTATAGAGATCAATGATGATGAGTTTGAAGTCCACTCAGATTCACATGAAGGATGTCAACTAGGTGGGAGACGAGTTGACCTGAGGTAACAAATTGACCAACCCATGTAAAGTTGACCTAATTATGAGCAATCAACCAAGTATCTACACTAGTAGACAAGAAAGTATACTGACCTGGAAAAGAGAGAGTAGTCGGCCATGATAGTGTGTTTGGCTCAAGCTGCAACATAAGTCGACCAGACTAAGTTGATCCCAACTAATTAAGTCAAACAATACATAGACCAGATTCCTAGGGAAACATATGGTCAACTAAACAAGAAATAGAGCACCAAAATAGATGGAAGTCGACTAGGCTAAGTCGAATCAACCAAGAAATAATTCTCATTGACCAAACAAATGGGAAAATTGACCAAACAAGAACTAAGTCGACTCGAGTGGCAACGTAAGTCAACCAAGCTAGGAATGAAACTCTTAGAAGAATGTGAAATCATCTTGGGTAGATGGGGTACAACCCATGCAAGGTAATAATTTCTAGGCAATGAAAGTTCCACTCATCAACTAATTTCAATGTCTAGATCACTTCTGAGGCACGTGGAATTAGAGGATAGCTCCCAACAATTAAAAGAATTGACTAGACATTGTTAACTTGTCCCAGGGAGTGAAAAATTGACTTGTCAAAGAAAATTTATTATGAGATGAAATTACAATTTGGGAGACTGAGGCATTTCACCCAACAAGGTTTATAAACAACCCACATCATTTAAAAAATACCCAGCAAGGTAATAAAATGACCAACCTCATTTAAAAACGTCCAACATCATGTAAAAACACCTAGACACATTTAGAAATGACTCGAACACTGCAAGTTCTCCTAGAAACACATAAAAATGACTAGGTAATTAATGGTTGGTGCTAATAAAGTGGTAAAACACCCAGTGACCCATGAGAGGTGAGGGGAACTCTAAAATGGAAACTATGCTAAATAGTTCCAACAAGTATTTAATTGCAACCCTTGATATTGAGATCCCAAGAAAATGGATGACATTTATTATTTGTCTATTGGGATGGTCTGAACAATGGCCAACCTTGGTTTTCTCAGAGAAAACAAAATCACATTAACTTGAATCAATTTCCATGTGAAGCTATCATGATTACAATTGAAAATCCTCATGATCCATTAATTGAACTAAGAGCAACAAATTCATCATAAATAATTAATCTACAAACCATACTATAAACACAGAATAATTGCAAGAAATTCCATGAAAACCATATAAATGAGAGTAGATGAAGAAATAGGAAGAGCTAGGGGGTAAGGGAAGGCCGACAACCATGGCTCTTCACTTCCCATTCCTCAACCTTCTCTCTTATTCGATAATTTAATTACATTTAATTATCCTCCCACATTCTCATTTTTCTTGTCTTATTTGACTTTACATTTGTTGATCATTTACATAGTTTACATAACCATCATAGTTTTTCGATTGGTCTTGCAGAAACAAAGTCTTATCCATTCTTGGTTCAGATCCATTTCAGATTATATACCACAAAAGGGGGAAGGTGAGGGGGTCTAAGGTAAATTTCACATGCCCATAATCCTATGTCTATTTTTCTACTCATCTTGTCATTATTGTAACCTTTATTCTTCCATGATATTGAGCCACCTATAGTCTAATTTGGAGATAAGATAAGTGGATGAAACCAACTCCTAGATCTAGGCCATCACCTCCTACATTATGGGAATTTTTTCCACCACAAAAGAAGTTGGTTTAGGACTCTTAATTTCCATCTTTCACTCATTCAAAGAAAGGGAAATTCAAATGGGAAGAGATAGTTGATTTTTGGAGAAGAGAGAAGAGAAGAAAGTAGAGTTTTTTCTTAGAAAATAAGGCTGCCATAATATGGGATGGAACATCCACAGAAGGAAGCCATTATAACCTTGAGAAAACCTAAGGACTACGAAAAATTCTGCTAGAGTTAATAGACAACAACTTGTATATTTCTATGCCCACATTGAAGAGTACTGGAGGGAGGAACTTGTGACATATTATTGAGTAGAGAAGGAATAATTCTCATTGTGTTGTGTGGGGCAGGTATTGTGGGTACCAAATAACTATTTTGTTTATAAGAACTTGACAATGGGATACTTGGTTAGTTTTCTTCTTTCTCCTGAGATGGGAAGATTGTCCTGAGAATTCTACATTATTCTTGTTTGCCCCAGTGGTCTCATAGTCTAGTTAGGGGGTTGTGTCCACAAAGGACTACCTACGGTTGGTTGAAAAATTGCTCCATATCAGTTAGTTTCTTGGTATTCATTCTTCAACATAGATAAGTTCTTCATCTTTCTCTAGAAGTTTCTTAATGATTTTTTAAAAAGGTTATATAGAAAGTTTGTAGGTGTCTTTGCACTGGAGATTTGTTTTGCACATGGTATCCTTAGTCATGTAAACCTTATAATTTGGATAATGAAAACATGCATAATTATTTTATTGTAACCAAAGAAGTTAGGAAGTCTATAGCTTGCGTGAAGTGGAAAAACCCTCAACATCCAATATTTGTTTAGTATTCGTGTGAAACTTATTAAAATTCATAGTGTATTGGACGCAAGAGGAAAAACCCATATAAATATGTATTTGAAATATGGCTCATTGTTATGAAGTTCATGTTTGTGAGTAACACTGCAATTAATCTAGAATAGTGAATTGGGTGTACTTAGTAAGCACAAACCCATCTAAATCTGATACATACAAGTCTGGATTGCAAAAACATCTAAATTTGATACATACAAGTCTGGATTGCAAACACATCTAAATTTGGTACATACAAGTCTGGATTGGAAACACATCTAATTTTGATACATACAAGTCTGGATTGCAAACACATATAAATTTGATACATACAAGTCTGGATTGCAAACACATCTAAATATGAAATTACTTTATTGTATGTCATCATTTGAATATTGAAGTTGTCTCCTACAAGCTTACTATTCTTTTAATATAAGTATGGTATCATGTGCATGTTGGCATTTGGGTAGTTCAGTTGGCTTGATAAAAAAATAGGCTATTTAAAGTCAAAGTTATTGGGGAGGCCGAGCCATGATTCTTATGATGAATACAGGGAACAAAATTAATGGAATGGGTAAATTCAAATTCAAGTTCCTTACCCATTGTGCCAAGTTCATCGAAATGGATGAATGCTACAAAGCTAAGTTGAAATGAAATTGTTGTATTTTTAAATAAATATTCTCATTTTGATCAATTATTTGCAATTGGGGTATTGCTATGGTGCTTTTAGTCTACAAGGCTTGAATTTGTTGGGAGTATTGTAGATTTCTCTAGATTATGTTATTTTATCTATTTATTTAGGATGCTAATCTAGTTATTGATGGTCATGAAAGTATGATTTCCCCTATCTATTTAATGCCTCATTTTATGTCTGTGGTCGAGAGTTGATTCTGTTTCTCTATCTGATTTCTTCTTATTCTTGTCGTAACAGAGAATGTATTATACATTTCAAATACAAACATTGTATGTTTTGGCACCTCAAAGAACTTTTGAGATGGTGAGATTGCTATGCAACATGATCCTTAGTTTCATTTATTACACTTATATACATAAAGTAGATGCAAATTGACGCAACCCCCTGAACCCTCAGGCTGAGGTCCGCTCAGGATCGTTCTAAATCTTCCCTCCTGAGTCTAATTGACTCTTTGAGTTCCCCACAGGGAATCTCTCACATACTTGGCGGTGTATCCACAGGTCCTTGTGGGTATGCCCATGTGATCAACCACAAATCACCACTCAAGTCTCCCGATCTCAGTAAGATCGCGCCCTTCGCCGAACCGGGACTTTGGGTTTCGCAATTTCGCGATCCCTGTTGTCGAGAGTTCCTGTCTCTACAACCTCCAAAACTCGAAATGTCGAATTCCGATGCATTCAACAAAGGTTGGCTTCCCAATGGAATTTTCACTTCATCGGGGTTTCAGACTTTGCGAATCCGAATGCAAGGCTCCCAACCCTTTGTCCTCCAAAACCCCAAAATGGTCAACAAGGTTTGACTCCACCTATTTGACGAAGACACACCACTTGTCCACTCAAATGCTTTTAATCTTTGATGTGGACTCTCGCCAACTGTCCCTCTTCTTGGCTTCCGGGACTTGAACAAGCCTTTGACTACCGTCCCCCTAACACTTTGAAATCTCGAATTCCAAAATCCTCCACTTAACAATTCTTTTCGTGATTCGAGAGTTAGAATGACCATGGATTTTGGCTTACTCTCTGGACTTACGAACTCCGAATACTCGAAATAATCTGACGGCTCACAGCAGATCACGATCAATGGTCCACATTGATTCCCGATACCAAAGTGATGGGTTCATTCACCCCTATACACCTTGCAGCTTTTCTGGATCCTACAGTCCTCGCGACTTCGCGAAGTCTTCTCGGAGAATTTCAACCGCTCGTTCCCTCCTTGACAACTTCTACGAAATGAACCAGTGTTCTCCCACTAGGACTTAACTTCTGCAAGACATTTTCAATCTCTGTCTCCCTTTGATTACTTTCAAAGGTGATGACCCTCCTGATCTTTCGCTTGCAACTCAAGTCTCGAAAGGACTCTTGCGCACACTTCTTATGGAAATCTTTCAAATACTTCTAAGTATTTGATTCTTCGACTCTGTGCACCCTCTGCAACAACAATCCCTCACCTTTCAACCTTAGTTGATAAGTTTAAGGCCTAGACCGCGCACACCTTGCATGGCTTCTGTGCTCCACCTGCACTTATGTTGGAATGAGAACAACGGTATCTCTCCTGAGCTTTCTAAGATAAAACTCAGAACCTTGGTCAACGCACTCCTTGAAGGAACTTCTCTCACTCAGGAAGAGAAACAATTGAAACTCATTCTCTCTCTCTCTCAGACTTCAAACATTCAATATGAAATCATACATACACACAGTATTAAAATAAATTCATAACAGAGAGAATAAAACAACCATAAGCATACCATTCACCATGTGTAAACATAAAACATCATAACCCCATGAAATCCGATTCAAAGCTTCTTATATTAATTCAAATCTCCTATACATGGATTCTTCTTTTCAACTCTCTGCTACATCTCTCTCTTCTGTGCTATGCTAATGTTAATGATACAATGATATAAGAGTGAGGGTGTCTATATTCGTTTTCCCTCCTACTCTCTAAATTGTCTAATATATTTATTCAAACCTACCTACTTCCATTAACTGGGGTTAAATGCCTTTTACATTGACAGATGAGAGCAAATCACTCACGATATGTTTACAACAGTCAGACATAAATGCAAGTACGCCATCTTCCTAACTATTACATTAATGCATTTTAATATCAAAATTCAAAACGGTTCTTATGAAAACGTGTTCTTTTTCTTTCTTCGCACATCCAACTATTTCTTTGGCTTAGTCGCGTGATTTGGGATTTGCATGATGCTCCTGCATCATACTCTCTCGCTTGAAAGTTTTCATGAACTCCTATTCATGAGCTCTTGCACGTTTTGTCCATGCTTCTGAATTTCTGCTTCATCTTCCTAGCTGGCATCTTCAATTGGATGTCACTTCCGTTTGACCAAGTATTCAAAATACTCCTTCCTCCTGGTCTTTTTGCTGACTCTCTTGTCAATTATGCTTTCTATCTGTGGATTTTCAGCTACAGGCATCTGTTTAGTCCATTGAACCTCTGTTTGTTCATCCTCTTCTCCTACTTCTTCAGCTCTGTAAGGGTACAAATTCGCAACATTGAATATCGGTGAAATTTCGATCCCATTGGGTAATTCAATTTCATATGCGTTTGTCCCAAATTTATTTATGACCTTGCATGGTCCAATCTTTTTCATCTTCCGTTTGTTATATTTCCCCCTTGGGAACCTTTCCTTCCTCAGATGTGCAAGAATCAGATCACCAGCTTCAAATTGAAGTTATCGCATGTGTTGATTTGCTCTGCACTTGTATTCTTGGCTCGAACTCTGCAATCGCTCCTTGAATCGGCTGTGAAGCTCCTTCATTGCTTCTGCAAAATTCTTTGCACTAGCACTCCTGAATTCATTTTGTTCCGAATCTTTCAATTCAAAAACTCCCCTAGGCTGCATTCCATATACAATTTGGAATGGACTCTGCCCTGTGCTTCTATTGAGTGAATCATTGTAAGAAAATTCCGCCTGTGGAAAAATGCGATCCCATTGACTGTGGTGTTTAGTCACTAGGCTTATTAGCAAATATCCTAAGCTCCTGTTCACAACTTCTGTCCGCCCATCCGTCTGAGTATGATATGCTAAGATAAATGAAAAACTTGTCCCCAACTTCTTCCATAAAGTCCTCCAGAAATGTCCCACGAACTTGGTATCTTGATCAGAAACAATACTCCTTGGCAAGCCGTGAAGTCTGACGACTTCCTTGAAAAACAGGTTCGAAATATGAGTTGCGTTGCTGGTTTTCTGGAATGGTATGAAATGTGCCATCTTTGAAAATCTGTCGACTACCACACATATTGAATCATATCCTCTTTCTGTTCTTGGCAGTCCCAATATAAAATCCATGCTCACTGCATCCCACAACCTTTCTGGTATGGGTAATGGATGGTATAACCCTGTGTTCTGTCTTTTCCCTTTTGTGTGCTGACAAATCCTGCACCTGTCCACAAATTTCTTAACATCTATTCTCATCCCTGGCCAAAAATATGAGCCATTCAACTTTGAGAATGTCTTATCATGAACGAAGTGTTCGACCAATCCTCCACTGTGTTTTTCTTTCAGCAGGTTCTCCCTCATGGAGAATTTTGGAATACATAGTTGATTGCCCTTGAATAACAATCCATCCTCGATCATATATTCGGTCCATTAGATTTTGTCCCTGAGAATTGGATTCTCAGATGCCTCATATGCTTCCTTAAAATATGGATCATCCCTGTACATCTCTTTGAGGTTATCAAAACCCAAAGTTTTGACTCTGAATTCCTGCATAAGAAAACATTTCTTGCTCAAAGCATCGACAACTTTGTTAGCAGTTCCATAAATATGCTTAATCACAAAAGTAAAATTCTGCATGAATTCAACCCATTTATCATGTTTTTGGTTCAACTTCTCCTGTTGAGTCACGAATTGTAAAGCATGATTATCACTGTACAAAACAAACTCCTTGGGAATCAAATAGTGTCTCCATTTCTTTAGCGCTTGTATGAACACATATAATTCCTTGTCATATGTGGAGTACTTAACCTTTGTTTCATTCAGTTTTTCACTAAAGTATGCGATCAGTCTGTCATCTTGGCTCAAGACCGCTCCTATTGCAAATCCACTCTCGTCACACTTGACTTGGAATGTCTTTCTGAAATCTGGCAAAACCAAAATTGGCTGCTCAGTGATCTTCTTCTTTAGCAGATTGAAACTCTTCTTGGCTTCCTTTGTCCAGTGCAAAGATTTATGTCTTTTCTTCACTGTATCCATCATTGGTGCACTAATCCCACTGAAATTTTAGATGAATTTCCTGTAGAAACTAGCTAAACCATGGAAGCTTCGAACTTCAAACACACTTTTCGGTGATGGCCAATTCTTGATTGCATTCACCTTTTCCAGGTCCATCTTCAACTCATTTGCAAAGATAACAAAACCCAAATAAATGAGTTTTGTCCTCATAAATGATGATTTGTTCATATTAATCAACAATTTCTCTTGCTGTAATCTCTTCATCACTGCAACTAAATGCCTTAAGTGCTCTACTTCTGTCTTGCTGAAAGTTAATATATCATCAAGATATACAATGATGAATTTCCCAATGAAATCCTTCAAGACTTCGTTCATCAGCCTCATGAAAGTATTGGGTGCATTCATTAAACCAAATGGCATGACAAGCCATTCATACAACCCCTCATTCATCTTGAATGCTGTCTTCCATTCATCACCTTCTCTCATCCGAATTTGATGATATCCGCTTTTCAAATCAATCTTTGAAAAAAATCTTGCTCCACTCAAGAAATCCATCAAATCGTCCATCCTTGGCAATGGAAATCTATATCTGATGGTAATCTTATTGATTTCCCTTGAGTCTGTGCACATTCTCCAGCCTCCATATTTATTTGGGTTGAGCACTGTTGGAACAACACATGGACTCAAGCTCTCTCGAATCAATCCTTTGTCCATTAAGTCCTGGACCTGCCTCTTAACTTCTTCATTCTCCTGCAGTGTCAACCTGTATGCTGCTTTGTTTGGTAAAATGGATCCAGGTATAAGATCAATGTGATGGCTTATACTCCTGATCGGAGGTAATGAACATGGTAGTTCGTCCACTACTATATCAGCGAACTCTTCCAGCAACTTCTGGATTTCCTCTGGTAAATCATCCACTCTTATACCGGTCAAAATAATTCTAGGCTTCCTGACCACAAAAAATTGTGTGTCTTCCTTCTTCTTAACCTCATTAAGAAGTTCCTTCCCACTCATGAGAAGTACAGTGTTGCTCACCTCTGGTTTCACTTCTTTATCCTTGATTGGCAACAACATGTGCGTCCTACCATTCTTCTCCAGGGTGTATGTGCTCTTTCTCCCATCATGAACCACATTCCTATCATATTTCCATGGTATACCCAACAATAGATGAAAAAAATCCATGGGAATGACATCACATAATATTTCATCCTTATATCCTCCTATTTTAAATTCAACTAAACACTGTTTAGTGACATTTACCTGATGTCCTTTTTGTAGCCACAAAACTCTTTATGGGCTTGGATGTACGATAGTCTCCAGCTCCAGCTTTTCTACCATCTCTATAGAAATGAGATTGTTTGTGCTACCACTGTCCACGATGACTTTGCATACTTTTTCTTTTGTTCTGCAAGCAGTCTGAAACAAACTGTTCCTTTGGGCTGGGTTCTCTGCCTCCTTTTCTGGTGTTAAGAGAAATTTCCTCATCATTAAGGATCTTCCACCCTCAACATCTTCTGCCTCAACATTCCATCCTTGAGCTTCGACAATGTGAGTTTCACCACCATATTTCTTTCTGTCTGGACACTCATAAGGCTTATGTCCATTTTTCCCACAGACAAAACATTTCACTTCACCTCCTAGACCTCTTCCTCTTCCTCTAGCCCGAGGAAAAGTATTTCTATCAACATACTACCCTCTTTGTGAGCTTCCTCCTCTCTAATTTTGAGTTTGAGGTTTCTTCCCCTCTTCTTTAGGTCTCTGAGTTCTGTCTTGGGCTATTGTTTTTCCTCTAGCTTGACTTCTGCCTCGGCCTCTTTGACCTTGCTTTCGGCTCAGCTTCTCTTCAGCTTTCAGAGCCATCTGATAAGCATCTTCTATAGTTTGAATGATCATCATGCTCATCTCATCTTGGATGTCATATCTCAGACCATTCATGTACCTGACAACCTTTTCATCATCGCTTTCTCGATGACCTACTCTGATGTTTATCTTGTAGAACTCTTCAGTGTATTCTTTCACTAACATCAAATTTTGTCTCAAATTCTACATCCTCCGAAACATAGTAATTTGATAATCCTTGGGTATGAATTTGGCCTTCATCTTCGCAACCATTCTATCCCAGGTTTTGATTTTCATCTTGCCTTTGCAGTGTCTGTCAGCTTGTAGTTCATCCCACCATAGTGTTGCATGCCCTTTAAGTCCGGTGACAACATGTTTAACCTTCTTATCTTCCTCAACATCCTCATAGTCGAAGTATTTATCCAGAGCTCTAATCTAGTCTAGAAGCTCTTCAACATCCAGGTTTCCCTCATACACTGGAATTTCCATTTTTTCTCTAGCACCTATCCTTGCAACAACCCTGAATAGGCGTTCATCTGCAACATCTTTGATTGTGACTTCTTCTTCATGTCCAACTTCATTTTCACTGTCAGCCTCACTGATATCCCCAGTGTCGACTCTGCTGTCTCCATGGCATCAAGCTTGACATGTAATTCGCGCATTTCCCTCTCCACTGCTGGATCATACATTGGTCTGTCTCTTCTTCTCGGCGGCATGGCTGAAAATGGTTCTCTTCTCTCTTCTACATAAAACAAAGACTTGTTCTGCAGCTCTGATACCTCTTTTGTGCGTATCAGAGTAGTCTTCTTCCTCCTGCTTCCTCCATCTACAATATACAAATAGAGTCAAGCTCTGATACCAAAATGATGTAGACCCTCGAATCCTCAGGCTGAGGTCTGCTTAGGATCATTCTAAATATTCCCTCCTGAGTCTGATTGACTCTTTGAGTTCCCCACAGGGAATCCCTCACACACTTGGAAGTGTATCCACAGGCCCTTGTGATTATGCCCGTGTGATCAACCACAAAGCACCACTCAAGTCTCATGATCTCAGTAAGATCGCGCCCTTCGCCGAACCGGGACTTTGGGTTTCGCGATTTCGCGATCCCTGTTGTCGAGGGTTCCTGTCTCTACAACCTCTGAAACTCAAAATGACAAATTTTGATGCGTTCAGTGAAGGTTGGCTTCCCAATGGAATTTTCAATTTATCGGGGTTTTAGACTTCACGGCTTCGTGAATCCGGATGCAAGGCTCCCAACCCTTTGTCCTCCAAAACCCCGAAACGATCAACAAGGTTTGAATTCGCCTATTTGACGAAGACATGCCACTTGTCCACTCAAATGCTTTCTATCTCTGACGTGGACTCTTGCCACCTGTCCCTCTTCCCAGCTTCTAGGACTTGAACAAGCCTCCAACTACCGTCCCCCTAACACTTCGAAATCCTGAATTCCGAAATCCTCCACTTAACAATTCTTTTCACGATTCGAGAGTTAGAATGACCACGAATTTTGGCTTACTCTCTGGACTTACAAACTCCGAATCCCCGAAATAATCTGATGACTCACAACAGATCATGATCAACGGTCCACATTGATTCCCAATACCAAAGTGATAGGTTCGTCTGCCCCTATATACCTTGCAGCTTTTCTATATCCTACGGTCCTCGCGACTTCGTGAACTCTCCTCGGAGAATTTCAACTGCTCGTTCTCTCCTTGACAGCTTCTGTGAAATGAACCAGTGTTCTCCCACTGGGACTTAAATTTTGCGAGATGTTATCAATCTCTGTCTCCCTTTGATTAGTTTCAAAGGTGCTGACCCTCTTGATATTTCGCTTGCAACTCAAGTCTCGAAAGGACTCCTGCGCGCACTCCTTACGTAAATCTTTCAAATACTTCTAAGTATTTGATTCTTCGACTTTGTGCACCCTCTGCAACAACAGTGCCTCACCTTTCAACCTTAGTTTATAAGTTTAAGGCCTCGACTAGCCTGCGCACACCTTGCACGGCTTCTGTGCTCCACCTGCACTTCTACTGGAATGAGAACAATGGTATCTCTCCTAAGCTTTTTGATATAAAATTCAGAACCCTAGTCAACGCACACCTTGCAGACGTTTCACTACACTCCTTGCAGGAACTTCTCTCACTCGGGAAGAGAAACAATTGAAACTCATTCTCTCTCTCTCTCAAACTTCAAACATTCAATATGGAATCATACATACACACAGTATTAAAACAAATGCACAACAGAGAGAATAAAACAACCATAAGCATACCATTCACCACGTGTAAACATAAAACATCATAACCCCATGAAATCTGATTCAAAGCTTCTTATATTAATTCAAAGCTCCTGTACATGGATTCTTCTTTTCAACTCTCTGCTACAACTCTCTCTTCTATGTTATGCTAATGTTAATGATACAATGATACAAGAGTGAGGCTGTCTATATTCATTTTCCCTCCTACTCTCTAAACTGTCTAATCTATTTATTCAAACCTACCTACTTCCATTAACTGGGCTTAAATTCCTTTTACATTGACAGATGAGAGAAAATCGCTCATGATCTGTTTACAACAGTCAGACATAAATGCAAGTACGCCATCTTCCTAACTATTACATTAATGCCTTTTAAGTTCAAAATTCAAAACGGTTCTTATGAAACCGTGTTCTTTTTCTTTTTCCACGCGTCCAACTATTTCTTTGGCTTAGTCGCGTGCTTTGGGATTTGCACGATGCTCCTGCATCACAAATTTATTGTTGATGATTGTTGGATTCACTATGTGAGTTCATACAAAATGTCCCATGGTGTTATTTAATAAGAGTAATGTAGTAGCACCTAGTTTAAATGAGGAAGTTGTTGAAATATTATAACTACAAAGAGTATTCTATTTATTATTGATGTATTATTCATTAGATCAATCCGATTTTGTGGATTGATCATGTCAATCATTGTAAATGACCAAATCCCCCTTTGCGGATTGGTCAAAACCCTAAAAGTAATATGAAAATTAAGAAGTCGCCCCCTGGCTAATTAAAGTGGTTCTAACCACCCAGAAAGAGAATTTGACCCTGCCAGTGAAGATACACCTCCTTTCAACATTTGGCAGTTTGTATAAATAAAGGAGGTCAACGCCTCATTTGTTCACTCACTCATTCGATTATCCAGAGCGTGAGTTTGGAGTTGCAGTTGGAGAAGAAGATAGAGAGAGAGGCACATTACTTGGGAGAGGACTTTCTGTAGTGTTTGGTTTATTGTCTTGGCATTGTATTGGCTATCTATATTAAGGAAGTATTTGCTAGGTTTTCTTCCCCATGAGGGTTTCCCAAGATAAATGTTGTGTATATTGTGATTGTGTTTCTCTCAGTGATCCTATCTATGTTATGGTTATCTAGTAAGTTGAAAATAAACCTAATAATAACTTAAACTCTAACATGGTATCAGAGCTAAGCTGAAGAAAGCATCTTTCATGGGATAAAGAAAAAGGTCACTGTTTTTGTACAAGAAAATTAGGGCTTTTTGTTGGAGAGGATGTTTTTCCTAAAACCCATCTATAAAAGTGTGCGCTATAAACCCTAGTGAAGATTTTGGCATCTTGAGCGCACCTTTTCAGTGGATAGAACTCCCAGAAAGTGAAACCCTAGTTTTCACCAGTACCAGAAGTACTAGAAAACGAGAAGCACTAGAAAACCAGAAGTACCAAAAAACCAGAAGTACTAGAAACTAGAAGCACTAGTCCAGAAATCCATTGGTCAAGTTTGAGGGGGAAAAATTTGGATTTTCAGAAATCTGACTGTACCAGCTTACTCGCCTCAGCTTAGCGCATCTAGCCCCTGGATCAAAATATCAAAATTTGAAGTTTGAAAAATTAGGGTTTCCTCATAAAACCCTAAGTTGCAGTTGCAGTTGTAGTTTCATAATCAGTTGCAGTATCAATTGTAGTTGCAGTATCAGTTGAAGTATCAGTTGTAGTACCAGTTGCAGTCACCCTTGAAGTTTTTAAGAGTTGGTAATTATCACCGCTGCTACCAGATGGTGCCACTACCTGCAAATGCTATCAGCGGTATGTACTCACATATGGTTAAATTGTTAAGATTTAAAGGGTATTTGCAGGAGAAGGGATCTCTTTCCATAGATCTAGAAGGATCTCAAGATCCAACACATTCAGAGGAATGATGCAACCCAGGTTTGATTATTCCGATATGCATCTATTTGTTATGCCATTATTTTGAACTAGGTTGCATGTTGAAGCTATGGCCATCATACTAACCTTTGGTCACAATTAAAATCAAGGTATTAGATGGATTAAAGTTGAGATCATAGATTTTATTCTCTAACCCAAACTTTTTTCAAGATATCATATTGTCCTAGGACAAAAGACAGGTTAAATAAAGCACTCGTCATCTTGAGTGAAGGAGACTTGGAAGAAAAGCAACACTCTCATTCTTGAAGACAAGGCTCCAGGTCCCAAGTTTGATTAATTAAGTTGATAAGATTCAAAGTTGAACATGACAAGTTGATAACTACACCTTTACAAGTAAACACTATAGTTGAGGTAACAGTCTTTGAAAAGTATTATAATTGGTAGCAAGTGAGCATATTGAGATACATGATTAATGTAACATATAAAACTAACATCTCCTCTAGGAGAAACTTCTTGTGTTGACTCCAGGTTACCATGAAGAAATGTTTGATCACAACACTAGAAGAGTGTTGACCTCATTTCGTATTGTATTTCTTACCGTTGATCTTTTCTTTAGACAAGTCACAAGTGATAGCTCTAAAGGAGTTGTTGTGATGATTATTCATGTTTTGTTTTATCTACTATTATCAAAAGAGTATTATTCTTGCATGTTGTTTTGTTGGCCTTGTTTCAGGTCAAAGATGATAATCTTGAGGTAGCTATAGTGAAGGTTGTAGAAGGAAACATATTAGATGAGATATGAAGCAAACTATGTACATGACCATATACACTCATGTACCAAAGAAGATGAAGAAGAAGCTATATTTTGAGATTCAAAGTATCTCATATGAAGATTGATTGAAAAGAGAAGAAGGCTCCAAAGATGATCAAACATTAGAACAAGAACTCACAACATAATTTTTCAAAGGTTAATGAAGCCACCTTGATGGGAAGCCGAACTTGTTTGAAGCCTGACTCTGTGTTTCATATTTAGACTTGGTATTCAACACCAAGTATACCTTGTAAGAGATGATGTAGTCCTTATAGACTCAGAAAAAATCGAGAGTAAGACTGATCTTAGAAAGGATTAGATGAAGAGACAAATTCCAGGACCGGGAGACAGATGCCGTGAGAAGACTAGATCATAGCTTCAAAAACTTCTAGGAGATATGAAATCTCTTGGGAATATTCCCTTGTTTCAATAACAGAGAAAGAATCTAGTGATAAAGACTAGGATATGGATTCTTCCGTGAGACTAGAAGAGAAGTCAGTATTGACTTCCAAAATTGATATATACAGATCAAGCATGTTGCAGATGTACAAAGCCCGATCTGTGTCTAGAGGATTATCCCAACAAGAGGGAGAAGACTATGACAAGACACTTACTCCAGTAATTGAAGAAATAGTTCCAATATTTATGAAGACAACCAGAATAACCATGATTCATATATAGTACGAGATGCAGGGGGAGAAATCCCCATATTTAAAATTGAGTGGCAGTTGGTGCATTACATTAGTTGGATCATGGAGACATGACCACAATAAAAGATAGAGTTACCTCCATGAAAGAATAAAATTTACCTTCATTATCAATTATTGAGACACTCTTAGTTTCAGATGAAGCTGTTGTTGTGATAGAATAAGAAGAGTTACTCATAGATTTTAGCAGTCAGAGTGAGAATGGAGCAACCATTCTCAGCTTCAGAGCAACTGCAAGTGCAGAGTCCCAGTTCTAGAAGGAACAATTGTAGAGAGAGTAGAGGACATACTCCCAGACAGTGAGACAAATAGTGCTTTGCAGAAAGCACATAGAACTAGCACATGATTGTGTAGATTGAGTTGCAACTAAGAAAGTGTACCAGATTGGTACAAAGTGATGTGAAAATTTTGATTTAAGTTGAAGACAAAAAGACTCAGATCTGTAAGTTGAAGAAGGTTCTGTACGCGTTGAAGCAAGCTTCTAGAGCTTGGTATGGAATAATTGACAGTTTCCTGACAGGCTTGGGATTTACCAAGAGTAAAGCTGATTCTAACCTTTATCTCAAGGTTATGAATGATGAGCCAATGATGTTAATACTATATGTAGATGATGTATTCTTGACAAGATGAAGAAAATATCATCACAAATTGCAGAAGAAGCTTGCTACAGAGTTTGATGAAAGACCTAAATGCATTATCTCTTAGGTCTTGATGTTAGAGCACAGAGAAGATCTTCCTTAACCAAGGGAAGTATGCAGTTAAAATGAAGAGGTTTGACATGTTGAAATGTACACACCCATGGAAACATAGTTGAATCTCCCAGTAGTTGATGCCACTCTGTATGTGTATGACGAATAACATACTAGATATATGTTTTGCCTTGAGTCAATATCTGGTAGAACCCAGACGTGTTCACATTGTTTCTGCAAAACATATGATGATATACCTTGTGGGTACATTGGATTTTAGTCTCTATTATACTAGATATCATGACTTCAGACTGAGTGGTTACGCCAATTCAGATTGAGTTGGAAGTGTTTCTGATAAAAAGAGCACTTCAGGATGTTGTTTTAGTTTGAGGTCAACCATGACTTCATGGCAGAGTAGGAAGCAATCAAGTATTTCTTTCAGCACGACATAAGCAGAGTGCATTGTTGCATGTTCCACCAATTGTGAAGCCATATGGCTTCATATGTTGTTGACAGATCTATTTGATATGGAGATGGAAGACACATGATACTATGTGATAAATAGAGTTGTATAGAGATGATGTGTTCTATGATGAGTCGAAGCACATAGATATCCGTATCACTTCATTTGTGATATGTTGCAGAGAAGATCCATAACACTCCACTATGTTAGCATGAATGAACTAGTTGTTGATGTGTTGACCAAGCCTCTACCTCATGTAAATTTTGAGCACTTTAGATATAATCTTGGTGTAGTCCGAAAGGACCTCCCTCGAAAGGGGGAGTAGTGTTGTGATGCCAACTTCATGCCGTGATGCCAACCTAGTGCTGAAGATTTCCAGCTTCATCCTAATGTTGTTGTGATGCCAACGTCATGTTGTGATGCCAGCCTAATGATGGATATTTCCAGCTTCATGTTGATGATGTACCAGCCTCGTGCTGTGATGATGTGCCAACCTCATGCTATGATGATGTGCTGGCCTTGTGCTGTAATGATGTTCCAACCTCGTGCTATGATGATGTGCCAACTTCGTGCTATGATGATGTGTTGTCAGCCTCGTGCTGATGATGTTGTGTTTCTAGTCTCGTACTGTGATGCCGACTTCGTGTTGATGATGTTGTGTTTCAATCCTCGTGTTGTGATTCCAGTTTCGTGCTGAAGATTCTTAGCCTAGTGATGATGTTGATGATGCTCCAGCCTTTGTGCTGTGATATTGTTGTTGTTGATGTTGTATCCACCTTGTGCTGTTATTGATGATGATGTATTAGTGTTATACTAATCCATGTTGATACATATGATGATGATGATGCCACTTCATCTTCTTGTTGAAGATGATGATGATGATGATGTTATTTCATCTTTCATGCTGAAGGATGATATTACTTTAGCCTCATTATAAAGAAGATGATGATGTTACTTTAGCCTCATGCTAAAGATACTGATGATATTACTTTAGCCTCATGCTAAAGAAGATGATGATGTTACTTTAGCATCATGCTAAAGATACTGATGATATTACTTTAGCCTCATGCTAAAGAAGATGATGATGTTACTTTAGCCTCACACTAAATATGATGATGATGTTACCTTAGCCTCATTCTGATGAGGATGATGATTCTACTCCAGCTCCATGTTGTGAACGATGATGATGAGAAAAAATTCTAATGATTTATAGATATGTTAGTCAATTTTCCAGATGTTGTTGGTGTTGTTGCCCTCTCTCTCTCGCTTGATGCTGTTGTAGAATACCCTTCTTGTTAAGGGGGAGTGTTGAAATATTGTAACTGCAAAGAGTATTCTATTTATTATTGATGTATTATTCATTAGATCAATACTAAAAACCATTTTTTTTTCTTTTAATATATACTTAATTTCATAAATAAAAGACCATATGGATAGAGAAGTGGTAAGGATAGGACCAATGGCAGGTTGGAATAATCAATATTCATTAAATGATCATAGAACAAAGTGGAAAAACATCATAATGGGAAATGACACTCATCTTAAGAACTAGTTATTATTTCTATCTATTAGAAATTTCTTTAGTAAGAATCAAAATTTGGGTTTCCAATTTTGTTTCTTAAATAACATCAATCCTCATTGGAAATAACTAAGTGGAAATGCAAATTTTTCTTTGCAATGAACACTTGAGTAGCAAGAATCATAACCATGTATATGTATATATGAATAATTGGTATCTATATTGACTTGTCTTCTAATCCTCTATTATAAATAGTAGAAAGTGAAGTCACAAGAGCTCATATAGAGTAAGCACAATAATCTAAGGATCAAGCAAGAATAGTTGTAATCTCAAGGTTCATTGATGACAAGTTCTCTAGTACAGGCACCACATACATGAGTTTGACATTGATCAAGTAGTTGGGGATAGAACATGAGACATGAAGTCATAATTTCATTGTGAATCCACATATTGAAAATAGGAAAGAAATCTTAGTCCTCACATAAAATTATGAACTTCAGAAACCTTGGCAACAAATGGATAATTGAACTGATCAAATCCATAACCACATTTTCAAGAATCAAGCATAAAATAAGCTCTAAAACCTAGAGCATTAACACATAATAGATTACAATACAGATCCTCAATAACCACACACATGCAAAACACTTACCAAAATTTTGAATTATGTACAAGAGTTTCTTCTAACACTAAGACGAGTTCAAGTAATAACCATTTTCTCTTATCAAAGAATATGTCAAAGAATGTGTTAATTAAATAAACCATGACTCCTACATTGCCTTTATGAATGGCATACCCAGTGCATCACAACAAAAAATCATTGAACCTGAACCAAAAGGCCACATAATTCTAGATGTAATTAACATTACAAAAGTTGGAGAACCATTTCAAGGACAAGTCTCTTGTTCTCTTCTACTTCTACCGTCAAATGCATGCTAGAATCAACCACAAAGAGTATTCCCTTTGGTCAATCATGAAGTTCACAAGAGTCATGCATGTTGCAGATTGAAACGAAATTGATGTGTAAGCAATTCTTTGACCATCCCTTGCAATCTGAATTAGCAAAGGTCTATCAATAATCAATATTATATCCGAATGTACGAACTCACAAAGTGGATCCAAGAAAAGTGGAGTTATGCCAACACAACGAACAACAATTAATTTTAGTTGGTTAGGGAAAGAACCTTATACTGTATCTGTTTTGTTAAAAGTAATCTTATCTTGGGTATGGAAACTTTCATACAAAACTGTAAAATAATCTATTTGCATCCAAATGAGTGTTTAACGCAGAATTTGGAGATGGTAGCTCCTACTAAAAAAAGATAGAATGTATCAACCATTCATTTCGAAGCAACATACCACTTCTTAGACCCAAGAGAATATAAATATGATCAAACAAGGAAAGTCTCACATCTTGTATGAAATGTCTATTAGTTAAATAAACCTATTTAATCCATCAAAGTCAAGTCATGTTGATGAGTTAACATTTACACACATTTTAATAAACTTTTCCAATCCCGCAATATAGAGTATGACAAAATCATAAAAACTAAAACAATATTAAAACCATATTAAACCAACATGCATGCAACCATGTCACTATAACAACCCTCCACTCAAAAATGGCCAAAACCAAATGAACATAAGATAAAGTTTGCAAGAAAACCTCATGCAAAGAGACTTAGCATGAACACCTATATATGCACCAACTATGCACTCAAGAACTCCAAAAACTCTAGTGCCATATTGGAACACATGCTTTTGAAGGAAAGACATTGTCATAACTAAGCCAAGTGGGATTTAATGGACTTAAATTGAGTTATAGGGTCTATTCAATTCAATGACCAAGCCAAAATTTCCAAAGCATTTGCAGTCCTTGAGTAGAGCTAAAAAATTAAATTCAATAAGGTATAAAGATCAAGAGAAGGTTAGGTAATAAGCTCCCATCCTTTAATAGATCCTTCTATGAAAAGGAGGTTAGGTAATAAGATCCCATCCTTCAACCGATTCTTCTATGAAGAGGAGGTTAAGTAATAAGCTCCCATCCTTCAACACATCATTCTATGAAAACTAGTTCATGAAGCATACAATGATCAGGGAGTAGGGAATTTACACATGGACAAGATATTTTTCAGAAGTCAAGGGGAGGTTTGGCTTCAAATTGCAACCATAGGAAAATATTTAGAACCTCAAAAACACTTATTTATTTAACCATGAAACATATAGATTTTGTAAACAAAAAATATAAAGAATTACCAACAACAAATATGAAAACTTATCTATTTTGAATTTTGCAGTCCAAGCAATTGACTAAGGCATAACACTTTTCCACCCAACTATAGGCTTCTTTGCACTTGGTATTTACACAATGGGAAACCCCCTAGCTAGGATATGATACCACCAGGGTGAAGAAGTAATGTAGAATTGACGCAAACCCATACCACCTCCCGGGGCTCGCATGACCTCTCAGTCTAGGATTGCACACAGTATGGAGCCAAATCAACTCTCAGGTCCTCTATGAACCCTCAATATTTATGTGCCACTTGTCGTTTACCCGTTCCCTATGTGAAAAATCAAGTCCATGAGGGTCCTCAAACACCGGCAATGCCCTTCACATGACTCTGGGCCGAAACCGTGGGCCAACCTTCACTCTTTCGAAGAATTAGGGACTTCAAAGCTTCGACAGTTTTGACACCAAAAGACTACGAACCCTACCAAGGCCAACCCTGTGAATAATCGAACTATGGTAGAGATCTACAGTTCCTAATGAATGTCGATATCTAGGGTATCCGTTTACTCTACACTTTGGGCTTCAGGACTTTGTGTATCTTTGCAACCCAAACCTTCACAACCTTCGAATGCAGAACTGATGGAGATTAGATCTTCTCTCCACGTGTCCCTCCTCGACCGACGGTCAAGATCAAATCTAGCCTTCGGGCCTTCAAGAGTTTTCGAACCAAACAACCTTGCACTAGATTTCCTCTAAAGTACCAAATCTCCAGATTCCAAGATCTGCTGACACATGGATCTTCGCGTCAATGGTTAAGATTTGTTTCGGGCTTCAGAACTTCAAGAGGCTTGCACACTTCCGCTACAACACCTCCAAACAAATGGATAGCTAAAATTTCAAACAATGTTGGATCTGTGGACATGTGTCCCCAAAACAGGATGATCGAGATCTTCTCCAGTTCTCAGGACTTCGGGGAACTTACCTCCTTTGCACACACCACACAGAAACCTCCGAATACGCAAAGTCCAAAGGACTTCAGGGGTTAACACCCACGCTACTTTCCCAGATATGACGACTAGGAAATATTTTCTCCTCCTCGAGTGGATCTCATCCACTCAACCTCGAAAATGAAAGGATTCTTCCCTTCAAAGATTATGGTCGCTCTCTCTCCTGAGCTTTAACACTCAAATGATTTGGGTCTTCTATGCACACCTTGCGCTCCTCTAAAAAATCATTACTTATATATTTTTGGAAAATATTCCCACGCACTCCTTGCACTTGTCTTCTTGAGACTCTTCAACACTTGACTAAGTGTTGACCCTATGCACACCTTGCAAGGATCTTCTCAAGCTCCTATACTCAAATGAGTATATGTGCACTCCTTGCACTCACCCTACACAATTTCACGTTATCTCTTCTGAGCTTTTGAGTCTGAAAACGACTCTGCCTTTGCACTCCTTGCATGGCTACTATGCACTCCTTGCACCAATATTTCAGAAGAGAAACAATTGAAACTTACAGAACACTAAAGGTTCATTCAATTAACCATAAAATGCATACACATGCATATAAAACACAAAAAGTAAATAACACAACATTACCCAATTAAATCATGTATATGCAAACTCAGAGCTTGAGAATGATCTTCCTCTATTATATTCATTCAACACACATTTACATAGGTTCTTACAGGTCTCAGCTTCTTCTCTACAACTCTCCTTATCAACAATAGCAAATAATATTCAACAGCCTCATTTGGGAATATATTACATATATTTATACACAGAGGGGATTCTTGAGCCTTCCTACCGAGTACACTTGATTTCATATCATAATTTAAAAATTCTACCACTGAGGCTTATTACAATAAATGATATTTACAACTGAGATACAAGTCATTTCTCAATATCTATACAATCCTAATACTAATTAAGATAATTACAATCTTCGACAACCTCATGTAATGGCTCAAGCCTCAAAACATTAAAAGATATTTTAATTACAATCTTTTCAAAATATCAAATTGATGCGCTCCCCTTGGGTCTCAAAAAAATTAGAATGCGCGCACTTGATGCTCAGATGTCCTCCTCTCGGCTTGATGGGCATTGATGACGATGCTCCTGCATCATACTCATCTGGACAAAAATATTCATGGACTCTTGTCCATGAGATCTTGCAATGTCTTCCCATGCTTCTGGATATCAGTCTCAGTAATCCAACTGACATCTTCTGTTGGATGGTCTTTCCACTTAACCAGATACTCATAATAAATTTTCCTTCTGGTCTTCTTAGTGATCCTCTGATCTAAGATCTTCTCTATCTGTGGCTTCTCTTCTATGGGCATCTTGTGTTTCCATTGAATCTCCTCCTGACCATATGTTCCTTCTGTATCATCCATCCTATAAGGTTACATGTTTGCTACATTGAATATGGGTGATATTCCAATGTCTTATAGAAACTCAATCTCATAAGCATTCACATAAAATTTTCTAAGGATCTTACATTGTCCTATTTTCTTCATATTCAGTGTGTTATACTTTCCTTTCGGAAATCTCTCTTTCCTCAGATGTGCTAAAGCTTGATCTCCAATTTCAAAGTTTACTTCTCTTCTTCTCTGGTCTACTCTTCTTTTGTACTTTCGGTTGTTATTATGTAGCTTTCCTTTTATTTGATCATGCAATTTATGCATCTCTACAACAAAATCCTTTGCTCCCACGCTTCAGAACTCATCTTGTCCCAAATATCTCAACTCTAAAATTCTTCTCAGATGCATTCCATACATTATCTGGAATGGGATTTTACCAGTGCTCCTATTCAGTGAGTCATTATATGCAAAATATGCTTGGGGAAGAATTTGATCCCACTGTCTGTTATGGTCAGTGAACAAACTCCTCAATAGGTTCCCTAAACTTTGATTTATCACTTCAGTCTGTCCATTCGTTTGAGGACGATATGCTGAACTGAAAGACAATTTTTTCCCCAACTTATTCCACAAATTTCTCCAAAATTATCCCACAAACTTAGTGTCTCTGTCTGAAACTATGCTCCTTCATAATCCATGTAATCTCACAATCTCCTTGAATTTTTTTTTTGATATGTGAGTAGCATCGCTGGTTTTGTGACACAGAATGAAATGTACCATATTTGAGAATATGTCAACAACCACAAAGATTGAATAATTTCTTCTCTGGGTTCTAGGCAATCCCATAACAAAATTCATACTTATAGCATCCCATGGCATGGCCAAAAATAGGCAATGGTTGATACAATCCAGTGTTCTACTGTTTTCCTTAAGTATACTGGCATATTCTACATCTATCCATGAATTTATTTACATAAGATGTCATACTTGGCCAATAATACGATGAAATCAATTGTGCATATGTTTTATCATGGCCAAAGTGTCCAACAATCCTCTACTATGATTTTCTTAAACAAGTTATCCCTCATTGAACATTTCGGGATACATAACTGGATTCCTTTGAAAAAAAATCCTCCTTGGATCAGATACTCCATCCATTGATTTCTGTTCCTCAACAAAGGATTCTCACATGCTTCATAAGCTTCCTTGAAATCTGGATCTTCTTGATACATATCCTTGAGGTGTTCAAATCCCAAGGTACCCACTTGAAATTCCTGTAAGATCAAACATCTCCTGCTCAAAGAATCCACAACTTTGTTAGCACTTCCACTAATATGTTTAATCACAAAAGTAAAATTATGCATGAATTCTACCCATTTGGCATGTCTTCTTCTGTCTGGTTATAAACTGCAATGCCTGATTATCAAAATATAAAACAAAATCTTTCGGAATAAGATAATGCCTCCATTTTTTTAAGGCTTGAATCACAACATAAAAATATTTATCACATGTGTAATACTTCCTTTTAACATCATTAAGCTTCTCACTAAAATAAGCAACAATATTATTGTCTTGACTTAAAACTGCACCAATGAATACACCACTAGCATCAAACTTAACCTGAAATGTCTTCCCAAAATCTGGTAGAACTAGAACATGTTGTTCTATTATCTTGGATTTTAACACTCTAAATCCTTTCTCAGCTTCCTCTGTCCAATTAAAAGACTTATGCTCCTTTTTTATGGTGTCTAGTATAGGTTCACAAATACTATTGAAATTCCTAATGAATTTCCTGTAAAAACTCGCCAATCCATGAAAACTTCTTACCTCAAATACACATATTGGAGAAGGCCAATCTATTATTTCCCTCGCCTTCTCTAGGTCCATCTTCAACTCATTTGAAGAGATTACAAATCCCAAATATATAAGTTCTATTTTCATGAAAGAACATTTCCCCAAATTTACTGACAACTTCTCTTGCTGCAGTCTTCTCAACACCATCTTTAAATGCCTCAAGTGGTCTCCTTCAGTCTTACTGAAGATTAATATATCATCCAAATAGACAATCAAAAACTTACCAATAAAATCTTTGAGTACTTCATTCATCAATCTCATAAATTTACTTGGTGCATTAGTTAAACCAAACTGCATAACCAACCACTCATATAATCCTTCATTTGTTTTGAATATTGTCTTCCATTCATCTCCTTCTCTCATCCTTATTTGATGGTAACCACTCTTCAAGTCTATCTTGGAAAAATAACTAGCTCCACTTAAACAATCCATCAAATCATCCATTTTGGGTAAAGGGAATCTTTACCTGATGGTTATCTTGTTGATGTCTCTTGAACTTGTGCACATTCTCCAACCTCCATATTTATTTGGACTCAACACTGTTGGTACGATACACATGCTCAAACTTTCTATGACCTAACCCTTATCCAACAATCCTTGGACTTGATTCTTGACCTATTCATTCTCTCAAGGTGTCGATCTGTACGTTTCTTTATTTAGAAAACTTGATTCTAGAATAAGGTCAATATGGTGACTAATACTCCTGATGGGCAGTAAAGAGTGAGGTAACTCATCCATCACAATATCAACAAACTCATCCAATAATTCCTAGACTTATATAGGCAAATCATCCATAGATGTACTTGTGAGAATGAATCTCGTCTTACCTAGAACAACAAACTGCATTTCCTGTTCTTTCTTGACTTCTTTCAAGAGTTCCTTCCCACTCATGAGAAGTATACTTGGACTTGCTTCTTCTTTGACTCCTTTATCTTCTATTGGAAACAACATATGTTTACACCCATTCGTCTCCAGGATATAAGTGTTCTTTCTTCCATCATGTATGACATTTCTGTCATATTTCCATGGTCTTCCCAACATAACATGACAAACATCCATAGGTATAACATCACACAAAACTTCATCCTTATAACCTCCTATTTTAAATTCAACTTTACATTATAGACTTACCATTACTTGATGTCCTTTCTACAACCACGATACCTTGTACGGATTCAGATGTGCAGTTGTATCCAACTTCAGTTTTTCCACCATCTATGTGGATATTGAATTATCAGTACTTCCACTATCTATAATCACCTTGCATACCCTATCTTTGGTCTTGCAAGTAGTTCTAAACAAATTGTTCCTATGGACTGGTTATCTTACCTCTTTCTCAGGTTTTACAAGCGCTTTCCTCATCATGAGTGATCTTCCTTCTTCAGCTGCTTCTTCTTTCATCTATGTCTCTACATTCCTCTTCTGTGCTTCAGAAATGTGAGCTTCTCCACCTCCCACATTATTTCTCTCAAAACATTCCCAAGACATGTGCCCTATCTTTTCATAGGCATAACACTTCACTTCCCCTCCTCTACCTCTTCCTCTTCCAATGGAAAAATAAGTTCTTCCACCATATTGTCCCCCTCGAGAGCTACCTCCTCTCTTTGTCTGATTGTGATATCTTCCAGCTTCTCATCTAGGCTTTTGGAACTTTTCTCTGACTATTCCTCTACCTCTGCTTGGACTTTTACCTCTGCTTCTTTGAATCTTCTTTCTTTCCAACTTCTCTTCTACTTTCAGGGCTACTTGATAAGCATCCTCCACTGTTCTCATAGTCATCATGCTGATTTCATCCTAAATCTCATATCTCAAGCCATTAATATACCTAACAATATTTTCTTCATCATTCTCTCTATGTCCTGCTCTAATGTTCAGATTGTAAAAATCTTCGATGTATTCCTTCACCAACAAACCCTTCTGTCTCAGATTCTGTAACTTTCTAAACAGATTCACTTGATAATACTTAGGTATGAAATTTTCTTTCAATTTAGCTACCATTCTATCCCAATTCTTAATTTTGGACTTACCTTTACATCTTTTGTCAGCTTTCAATTCGTCCCACCATAACACTGCATGTCCTTTCAACCTAGTAACATCATGCTTCACTTTCTTTTCATCATAAATATCCTCATAGTCGAAGTACTTGTCTAAAGAAATTATCTAGTAAATAAATTCTTCTACATTTAAATTACCCTCATACATTGGGACCTCTATTTTTTCTCTAGTTCCCAGCTTGACAACAACTCTCAACAATCGCTCCTCTACTTCTTGTTCACCTGCAACTTTTTTAGCTTCTACATCTTCATTCTCAGATTCACTGACGTCACCAACATTGGGTGATATTCTCTGCGCTATATCCACGACATATAACCTTGTACAGAGTTGTCTCATCTCCTCTTCCATGGATGCGTTTACCACTGGTCTGTCTCTACATCTCCTTGGCAACATGATTCAAAGTTTTCTCCTTTCTATCTTTTCATGTTGTCTATAGACAAGAAATACACTCTAATACCACTTGACACAAACCCCCATCACCTCCCGGGGCTCGCACGACCTCCCGGTCTAGGATCGCACAAAGTATGGAGCCGAATAAGCTCTCGGGTCCTCTCTGAATCCTCAATATTTATGTGCCACATGACTTTTACTTGTTTCTCGGGTGAAAAAGAAAGTCTGCAAGGGTCCTCAAATACTGACAACGTCCTTCACGTGACTCCGGGCCGAAACCGTGGTCCAACCTTCACTTTTTCGAAGAATTCGGGACTTCGAAGTTTCATGCTTCGGGAGTTCCGACACCAACACACTACGAACCCTCCGAAGGAAAACCCCATGAATAACCAAACTATGGAAGATATCTATGGCTCCCAATGAATGACGAGATCTAGGGTCTCTGTTTACTCTACACTCCAGGCTTCGAGACTTCGGGTATCTTTGCAACCCAACACTTCACAACCTATGAACGCTGAACTGGTGGAGATTAGATCTTCTCTCGATGTGTCCCTCCTCAACCAATGATCGATATAAACTCTGGGCTCTAGGAGCTTTCAAACCAAACAAACTTACATTAGATTTCCTCCAGAGTACCAAATCTTCAGATTCCAAGATCTGCTGACATGTGGATCTTCACGTCAATGATTAAGATTCATTCTAAGCTTTAGAACTTCGAGAGGCTTGCAAACTTCCGCTACAATGCCTGCAAACTTCCCCTACAATGCCTCCAAAAAACTAGATATACGAACTTCTGAACAATGATGGATATGTGGACAAATGTCCCCACAATCAGATAATCCATATCTTCTCTGGTTCCCGAGACTTTGGGGAACTTGCCTCCTTTGAACACACCACACAGAAACCTCTGAATACGCGAAGTCCAAAGGACTTCAACGATTAACACCCACACTACTTTCCTAGATATGATGGCTAGGAAATATCTGCTCCTCCTCAGACGAATCTTGTCCACTTGACCTCGAAAATGAAAGTATTATTCCCTTCAAAGATTTTGGTCACTCTTTATCCTAAGCTTTAAAACTCAAATGATTTGGGTCTTCTACGCACACCTTGTGCTCCTTTGAAAACTTGATACTTAGATATTTTTGGAAAATCTTCCTACGCACTCCTTGCGATCATCTTCTTGAGACTCTTCAACACTTGACTAAGTGTTGGCCCTATGCACACCTTGCAAGGGTCTTCTCGAGCTCCTATACTCAGATGAGTATATGTGCACTCCTTGCACTCACCTTGCACAATTTCACATTATCTCTTATGAGCTTCTGAGTTTGAAAATGAATCTTCCTTCACACTCCTCGCGTGGCTACTATGCACTCCTCCCACCAGTATTTCAGAAGAGAAACAATTGAAACTTACAGAACACTAAAGGTTCATTCAATTAACCATAAAATGCATACACATGCATATAAAACACAGAAAGTAAATAACATGACATTACCCAATTAATTCATGGATATGAAAACTCAAAACTTAAGAATGATCTTCCTCTATTATATTCATTCAACAAACATTTACATAGGTTCTTACAGCTCTCAGCTTCTTCTCTACAACTCTCCTTAGCAACAATAACAAATAATGTTCAACAACCTCATTTGGGCATAGATTACATATATTTATACACAAAGGGGCTTCTCGAGCCTTCCTACCGACTACACTAGTGCTTTGATATAATAATTAAAACATTCTACCACTGAGGCTTATTACGATAAATGGAATTTACAACCTAGATATGAATCACTTCTCAATATCTATATAATCCTTCAACTAATTAAGATAATTACAATCTTCGGCAGCCTCATGTAATGGCTCAAGCCTCAAAACATTAAAATCTCTTTTAATTACAATCTTTTCAAAATATCAAATTGATGCACTCCCCTTGGATATCGAAACAATTTGAACATGCATGCTCGATGCTGAGTTGTCCTCCACTTGGCTTGATGGATGTTGATGATGATGCTACTGCATCAAGAATACTTAGGCTAGCCTTTTAATTCATAGAGCAAGAATATTTCTAAACCGATATTTCACTACTAAATTTTTTTTTTGAAGACATAACATCTCTTGGCACCCACAATACTTTCCCCACACAACATAAGGAGAGTCTTCATTCTCTGGTCAACAATTCCTCATAAGTACTCTCCATCTAATTCTCTTCAATGTGTGGATAGAAAGGTCTAGGTTGGTGTCCATCAACTTCAACATAATTTTTCCAATCTTGACTCTTCTTAGGGTTCATATGGTTTCTTTTCATGGCTATTGTATCACCTACTATGGAAAGCCTCTATTTTTTCAGTAAGAACTCTCTTTTCCTCTCCTCCCTTCTCTTCCAAAATTCCCCCCCTTTTCCCCATTCAATTTCCCTTTTTGTTTTCATGAGTTAAAATATGGTAAGCATAAACTGATCCCAACACTTTTAGTTTCAATAAAGTAAAGAAGAAAAACTCTAGGAATATGCGAGATGATTGCAATAATTTAGGGAAGGTTACATTCAATTGCTCATACTTTCTTTAAACCATAGACTAGTCTCACAATAACACCATAAATGACTAAGGACAAAATAAATGGCAAGGAGGGTAGGAGACCTAGGTAACTAGGCATATACATTCCCACAACCCCCCTTACCTTTCCCCATTGGTGGTATCGTAACCCTTTTAGATTCTCTTTCCTTAGTCAATCCTAGTCATTTTATTAATGAAAAATAGAAATATATAAAAGTATTCAAATATCCAAACCACCACGGTATGTCCACCTCATGGTGTAAACTAATACATGGTAATAGAACATCCATGTTGAAAAATAATTCAACATAATTAATTACAACATTTTCAAGAGGATCAAATCGGGACACCACAAAGTTACTCAAGGTTTAAGTGCCACATGGAGCTTAATATTACTATGACTACTCACAAGCTTGGATATCTCCTTATAGAGTGTAGTGCATAGCATTGATGAAGTATAGACCAAGGCTATTAATATAATAGAAAACACGTTGTATTCATTAAGCTATTTTTCACAATATATAGAGGATGATATATGTATGGGATGGTCTTTAGATTGGAGATGACATGGTTATTGATGAATCAAGAGCACATGTGAAAGAGGATGGTAGTCAACAAAACTTATTAAATGGAATTCCAAAAATAAGGCAAGATAGTGGGATCACTTTAGTAAACACTTTAGGAAACGATAGATTGATTTTTTTATAAATTACATCGAACATTTCCATTGCCTTCCTATTACTGTACTTTTCTCTTTGCACTGAGAAATAAGATTTTATTTATAAAAAAATTAGTGAATATAAAAAAGAACTCGAGTATATAAAGAAGGCAGTTTGATGCCACATCCCTATCTTAATACATACAATATGGTCATCACTAGAATTACTATAGATTATATCTAATCCTCTTAAACGTAGTGAGAATATTCTTGTGCAAGTTTTGTAGATTCTAATCGATGCTATTGGTCCTCTTGCTAATTTAATTGCAACTGTGAAAACACTATACGAGACCAAGCTAAATGATTCAAGATCAATAATTTCAATATTGTCATCTTAACAAAATATGAGGTGTTACCCATTCAAAGTGGCTTAAACTGCAACTAGATCATTAAGAATATGAATGGAGGGTGCTTTCATAGATTGTGACATTCTTATAAGAGAAAAAGAGGTTATTACAGAGTATGTTGAAAATCAAATGAGAGCAATTGACAGAAATATGCAGAATTTATTTGTTGACATTATGGATGATATTCTTCCACTGGCATCTAAAGTAGTCATCAAAGTGCTTATCTTTGAAAAAGAATGGTTGAAGATGTTGTCGATGTAGCTACCTTTGATAGACAACTTCGTGAAAAGGATAAGAACAAGAGGTTGATGGAGGGATCATGTGAGTTACCATGAGGAATTAGTTGATCAAGTAACATCATGAATGTTGATGACAACTGTGTAGGTATGAAAATTGGTCATGCCAATATAGCATGCGATTTTAAAGGAAATGGGTAAGAATTAATTTAGTCATACTTATTGGATGCAACATGACAAACCCATATAAATCTATTTTTGAAATATATATCTCTATTATGAACTTCATATTTGTGAGTGACACTACATGTACATGCAATCCAAAATAGTGAACTGGGTTTATTAAATATGGAAAACAACACAAACCGATGTAAATCTAATATGTACACATATAGATTATAGACACATCTAAATATGGAATAACTTTGCTTGTGTTTCATTGTTTGAATGTTGAAGTTGTTTCCTAAAGTCTTACTATTCCTTTAATATAAGTATTGTGTCTCGTGAATGCTCACATTTGGGTATTTCAATTGGATTAATAAAAAATAGTATGTTTAAAGTCGAAGTCAATGGGGAGGTTGAGTCATCATTCTTATGGTGAATACATGGAACAAAATTAATGGAATGGGTAAGTTCAAAGTCAAGTTCCTTACCTACTATGCCAAGTTCATCAGAATGGATGAATGCTCTAGAGTTGAGTTGAAATGAAATTGTTGTATTTCTAAATCAATCTTCTCATTTTGATCAATTATTTGTAGTTGGGGCATTGTTATGGTGCTTTTAGTATACATACCTTGAACATGTTGGGAGTATTGTAGGTTTCCTTGGGTCATATTATTTGATCTATTTATTTAGGAGGTTTATCTAGTTATTGATCATCTTGAAAGTATGCTACCCTGTCTATTTAATGCCTCATGTTATGTCTATGGTCAAGAGTTGATTTTGTTTTGTTATTTGATTTCTTTTTGTTCTTGTTGTAATGGAGAATGTGTTATCCATTTCAAATACAAACACTATATGCTTTGGAATTTCAAAGAACTTTTAAGATGGTGAGATCACTATGCGATACGATCCTTAGTTTCATTTATTACACTTGTATGCACAAAATATATGCAAAATTATTGCCAATGACTGTTGAATTCACTTTGTGGGTTCAAAACTAAATTCCCATGGTGTTGTTCACTACAAGGAGAACACCTTGTAGCTAAGGCTTTTATGGAACCTCCTTGAAAAATCCATCCCTTATCTATTTATAGTGGAGGCAGGCAACCAGAGGTTTTTATGAAGGTTTTTATACCAATGCGCCTCCATTGCCCAAACACACTAGTGAGCTCCAAAACATAACGCCCTGATTATTACCAAATAAAGCGCACTGGTAACCATTATTAATATAAAATGCTAAAATATCATTATTTATTTAAAAAAAATTAAATGCATAATTGTGCTCCGAGATAAATGACATGCACTGGGGCATCTACAATACTGGTGCACCAAAAAAAAACTATATATATATAGACGTACACACATACATACATATACACAATAAATAATCCAATATATACACAACAATGGAGTTTTTAAATATATACCCAAAAATCCAAGTGGTGCATTACACAGATGAACACACCAGTGCATTGAACCAAATGGAGCACCATGATAGAGTAAATAAACAAAAAGCGTACTAATGTGATATTGAACACACTGGTGCATTTTACTATCAGACGCACCACGGTAGGCTAAAATAAAATAAAAAAATACCAAACCAATTTTCATTGTTACATTTCCTTCTGTGCTTCCAACTTCTCACACAAGCATCGATGCTCACCCTCCTACGACTTCCCTATTTGCAGTTCTCCACAATGTTGGGTCCTTAGCGCGTCAGTAGATTTCATACATTTTCAAATTTTGGAAAAAAGTTGAAAATTTCATTTTTCCTCTACAGATAAACCATGCCTCCTTGGGCAAGAAGAGACCAACTAAATTGTTTCTTACCTCCTTACTTTAATTTTCATTGGATTAAAAATTTGAAATGTCCTTAAATTTAACATCTTTTTCATTAATTTTTTTTTTATGCACAACGCGCTTCACGTGTTCGGCTTGCCCTGGATGTGGTGCGTCCTGTGAATTCAAGGGAATCACTGCACATAGTGTGTCATGTGAATTTTCATGAAGAAACAAGGGAAATGCATAACATATTACCAAACACACCACAAAACACAAAGCACCACACACCAAAAATTTTCATTTCTGGTGCCTTTGTCTAAGAAGAAACATTGTTTTCACACAATAAGCCCACTGGTGCGTTCTAATAACTTGGACACATTGGTGCCCCTTACCTAACCGAACACCCCATTACTTATGCATTATAAAATACCATACACTGCTAGATGATGCACCACAAAATCGATGTGCTATATGGAATAAGCTCCACATAGCACCACACTTGTAAAAATTATCATACTAGTGCGTTTAATGACTAATGTAGCACTGCTATAAATACACACCGAGGCTCCAAGAAAAATGGAGCACCAAACTTATCGGTGTACCTTGACGATGCATTGTATGGAATAACACGCACATGTGCACTGCATCACATCACACATATCATAATTAACATACTAGTGCGCCATACAACATGGAGCACCGCCAAAATTGTGAACATGGATCATCGAACTTACCGGTGCACCTGAATGGTACATATCGGTGTGTTTAATGACAAATGTAGCACCGATGTGACAAATAACATAGAGCACCATGTATGGTGCTTGTTTTCCGATAAAGTGCACCTTCAACGATGCTTATTGATTATTAAAGGCACACCTATTACTTTACCACATTTGTTTTGCAAACATAAATTAATTTCAGTTTGTGACAAATACAAAATGGTTATATATGTGTGTGTTTTATAATTTCAATTTGTTTTATCTGTATATATATGTGCCTAAAAAGAATTGTATGTGAACTAGAGACGACGATGATGAGTGTAGGAGAAACAGGTCGACACGTACAACAATGTACATGAGTGGGAGGCTTGAGAGAGGGATGGGGAGAGGATCCATCACCCTATTGCACCACATACTTATTTCCTTTTGAGGGATGTTGGCCTCCTAAAATTTTATGAGGAGGATATATCCCTTAAGGGGAACTCTTTGTTTTTACAACTGATCTGTCGTTGGGATCATGGATGGTATGCATTTAGGGTTGGACCCAATCTACGGTATCAACCCATAGAGGAGAATATTTATTTTATCACCGGGTTGTCTCAGAGGGGGGAGGTTTGGCCCCAATTTATTGGTATACCACCCAAAATTACATGAGAGAGCCAACTAGCATATGTGCATGGATATTTCAATATGGACATTGTGCACTCTACAAACTTCCAGGTTGATGGTGGTCATATGCGGATAGATGCATTTGGTGAAAAGGAGGTTAAGTGCCTATCCCTTATTGTCATGGCATTGGAACACTTTACCTATGATGGGAAATGAATTAATTTTTCATTGATGTACTATGTAAATATTTTAGTTCATAGGTTGCAAATGAATAGGTCGTTGAAGATTTTTTTGTGCTAATTTTGTTTCACATTAGATTGTTGCCGCTCTATTTTTATGGGAGGTTATTCTTCCCATTTGCGTCAGAGCTGTTTACATTATTTTTTGAGAGGTTCATGTCACTCGAATAATAGCACCTCACTTCCTTCCTAGGCCTTTCACTGATGTGTGTATTCTCATGTGGGGGCAGTTGTTGCTCAAGAGGGGTTAGACAGAGTGGTTGTGTACTTAGATCAATAGAGATATATGTGATTTTTTGGTTGGAGAGGACAATCTCTTACAATGCCCATATGCATAAATGGACTGGAGAGGATGTTTGAACATCCTATTTATTGCAGATGAGCCAACATATGAAAGAGGTAATATTATCGTTATGTTTTGATAAATCTAGTTGCATATTTTTTTTTCTTATTTAATGCACATGTAATTTATTGTAACATTTTGTTTCAATTATCTTATTATTATTGTCTATTGTTTTGCAGATACTGGTACATATGTTGGGAATGAGCCTCCCCAACATGATGAGGAGATGGATGAGGCAGTAAAGTAGCATCCAGTACATAGACCTTGCATGCCATGTAGGCCATATCAAATAGTTCGAACTGAGGTGACATATCACATATGTGGTCTGCTTGCTAGGCATGGAGTGAAACCTATACACGTTAGAGATATATTAGAGGTACTAGATCTATATCTGATATGGTCGACCCTTACTCGTGACATGACATTGCTCATGCATCATGTTGTCAATTCCCTCAACCTCATCAAGAGGTTGAGGGATGCTTCTCATTCCAGTTCATCTAGCTCATCTTTTAAGGATGATTCTCTTGATCCTCCACCAGATGGTCCTCCACCAGACCAACTAACATTCCCTCCACCACCTAATCCTCCTCCTCCTCCTCCACATGTGTCACCAGTTGCACCATCTATTAATCCTCCTCCTCCACATGTGTCACTGACTGCACCATGTTCCATCAATCCTCCTCCTCCTCCTCCACATGTTTCACCAACTGCACCATCCACCAATTCTCTTCCTCCTCCACTTTCATCATGGTTATCTAGCATGGATTCTAATATACCCTCTAACTTTGGTAGAAAAGGCACTGATGCTTCTGCCTCTAGTGGTGGACCTAGCTAATAGTGGTACTTGACATGTATATTGATTGTTGCATATTTGACTTGAGATGTATATATGACATGTTTGTTAATTTTGATGAGATGGATATTTGACATGTATATTTATATGAAACCAATCATGCATATTATGTTTTTTCATATCATGTTGATGTTGTTGTTGTTTAATTTATAAAATGTGTTATGAGTATGCTAATGATTTCTTTGTTTTTAAATTAAATTTGAGATGTATCACTCATTCTAATTTAGAGTTGTAATATATATGTTTAACTTTAGTTTTATGAAATCGTTTAATTTGGATTGTGATTGCAAAAACATATAATTATTAATGCCATATAATGTTTAACTCTTCTTCAAGGAGAATTGTTTGTTGTCCAATAAGATACAACATGTTGATTAAACATGTTTACAAACAAAAATACATAAATATGATGAGTGAAATGATTGTGATTTGAATAATTATGTCTTTTTTATATATTTTAATAATAACATTATGATATAATTATTGACTAACATTATGATAAAATTATTCACTAATAATAATGATGATGTAATAATAATGTTCTTTTATTAATTATTATTATTCAAAGATTACAAGACAAAGCTATTGTTCAATTTTTTCATGTACCACTCTAATAAGAACATCCAACAATATGAAAGAACCCCAACTAATTAAACCTCATTAGGTAAGTAAATTAAAATATGGACTTGCATGTCCATAAAACTTGTGGGCAGTTCCTTCTCAAACATACAAACAATCTCAACTGTCTCTCGATGCCATTGTGGAATGTTATCCATATGAATATCCTTTGATGTGAACCAATGTAAAAATGCATATAATTTTGATATGGCACATCACATGTCTTGGTGGAAGTCATGGTTCACACAACCATGCATAAGAAAAGGATAATGACACTACAAAATAGATACATGTGTTGTTAATTTCCACAAACTATGAGTGCATAGTATATTTTTACCGACACTATAGAAGAATAGTCAAGTATTTGACATACATACCCTTAGAAGGTTCAAATGGTGATGCAATTTCAACCTCAAAAAATTCCCTTCTACAATGAAGCAACATCATAGAGTCGACCCATATAAAGAAGGTGCCTTCACACCCAATATAACATCCTTTGCCATAGAAAGATCAACTTTCTTCAAAATCCATGGGACATCACCTTCTTTAAAATACCAATAGTGACCAACCTCTCTTCTATTTTATTTTCTTGGCCAATGTCTATTTTTAGTATTCTAAGAAATAATATCTCTCCTAATAGGAAACCTTAAGATGCTTTCAACGTGGAAGTTGATAAAACACATATTTCCTTTTCATCCCAACGAGCATTTTCTCAAAAAAGGTGTCAAAAAATTCAAGATCATCGAACATAGGTTCCCCATTTGAATCAAAGAATTCTGCCATTTCCTCCTCCTTCTCTGTGTCATATTCCCTAATCTAATCTGTCAATGTCATTATTTTAGGTCTTTGGGTTCTCTCTGGTTTAACATTGAAAGCAGATGCAACTCTTTCATAAGGGTGGTATTCTGGGAGGAATACCCTTGAGCAGTCGTACATCGACTTTCGTAGGTGGTTGGACCACCTAGCCTTTATAGAAGGTCCAAAACATTTACATCCATGATACCCTTTTGTTACAATACCTATGATGCTATTGTATATAGAGTACGTTAATGTAAAAAGGATAGTTTCATCAAACTAACACCAAATTAAGTATGCCAAATAACATTACAAATATAAACAAATCAATAAACATGATTACTAGAGAAAAATCCTATTCCTCGATAATCGTGTGTGGTGTATGCACATATGCCATACAATGTAAAACACCTCTCCATTGGGATGGGTCTTGATACATCATATACATGTATCCCTTCCCACAATTGCTTAAATTCATCGATTAGTGGTTGGAGGTAGACATCCATTCTCTTCACTTGTCTTCTACCTGGGACTATAAGAGCCATCATAAGATGGTCATTGTTCTCAGACAACCATGGGGGGATATTGTTATTGATCACTATGATTGGCCAAATAGAATAGTTGGTGTTTTGGAGAGAATACATGTTAACTCCATCCATGTATATTCTCAATCGTAATATCTATACTTTATCCTTGAATTTATTAGGCCATGTATCCTCTATATGCTTCATGTCTATTGAATTTGTTGGGATTCACATAACTCTTGGCTCACTTCTATGTGAAGTTTTTTTGTTTGTTTGTTAGTTTGTCCGTGACATGTGGGACTAAGTTGTGGCTAAGAAACCATGACTCAAGGGAATATAAGCCGTCAAAATCACCTAAGGATCGCACCCGGCCTGAGCCACAACAACCCTTAACATGGATGGATTTTTTGTCCCCGCAGGTTTCAAACCAATGACTTTAACATCACGGAGCACCTTAACAACACACTCTGTCAATGACTGTCCTACACCTCGGGGAATCACTTCTATGTGAAGTATTACACCCATGCAACATGGCTAATTGTTTGCAATAGAATATCCTTTGAATCCTTGGAATTATATACATGTGCCTCAATATTCTAGGAGGAGGACTATGTGCCTTACCCTTATTTTTTTATTTTGGGTACTTGTCATGTCCACATTTTAGATATATCTCTTTGTTCGCATAGTCATCTATGTATATAATACAATCATTCAAACATGCGTGGTATGATATGTACTCAACACCCAACATTTTTAATATTTTCTTTGCCTTTGAAAAACTATCCGGCAAGACATTATCACTCGAAAGTACCTTATCTTTGGGTAAATTGCAATTAGTGCACAATAGAAATGTACATTGTCATTAACTTGCATAAAATCAACCATTTTCTTCCTTCATTGTGCGACAAGATTCCTTAAAAAAATAGGGGACTTAATGGTTAGTTACCTCAAACGTGTCGAGAAACACGTGTCTGACATATCCTACATTTCTTTCAAGTTGTACAGTAACATTGTTGTCCCAAGTTGGGTAGACCTTGACCCCTGTCCAAAGAGAGGGGTGTTGAAAGCATATTTCATACTTTTGAAGAAGGTATCGACGATATCAACATCATCCACTAGTTCATTTTGCTGGAATGCATGTAAACACATTCCCTCCATGGATTGGGTATCACTATAAGAAATCATCCATACCAACCTCTATATCATTGCCTTTATCCCCAACATGTGAAGAACTAGTGTTACTTTAGAGGTTTTGAATTGGTGACTTGAGATGTAGTGGGAATTGAATAAGCAGTTGATTCAACCATGCTTCGTATGTTTCCTTTCCGAGCCATGCTCGTTTAATAGCAAGATCCTGATTTGACATCATAGTGTGGTGCAACGGTAGATGGTAGACATGTCGCTCATCATTAGAATCCTGATTGTAGAAATATAGAACATTACATCGATACTATTAGTAACACAATGCATTTAGTATGTTCAAACATTATACCAAACTTTTATTAGCAGGATGCAATTTTTTTTCACAATAATAAACATGAAACCAACCACTTTTTAAAATAAATGTCGAATTAAATAACAAATTTACATTAGTTTCATTGAAAATCCAAAAATATAATTACTCAATCATCTTTTTTTATGCCCCCAGGGGACGTCTATAGGTAGATCCAATGCAAGGTGTTTTTGATGACTGGTTGGTGGTCTACGAAAGTTATAATTTATTAACAACTCATCACCTAGAGATAAACTAAATATTACATGCACAACAACAAATATGGATACATTCCTTTTCATAAAGAACTCTTTGTCATTGGAGTGTTTCTCAAAGGAACAATTTGCACTAAATAATGAGGACCTATAGCTATTTATGAACCATGCAATATTCCCATGAGTTCATGGATGACCATAAATATATAACATGTTTTTGTTGTTAAAGTTTCCATAAGCATAATCATTCGTGCACATGTTATACATGGAAATACTATGTTTCTATTTAATCAAGTAATTAGACCAACTATAAAGAGGACCACAAAATGGAATAAGTGTTACTGATTGTTTGGGAGGAACATATTCATGTGAAAGGATGAACAACTCAAGATTTTCAACATCTGTTTTAGACTTGGAAATCATATAACTATTACCACAAAAAGAGAATTTGGGTCTAACATCAAGCACAAATGTGGAAGATGACCAAGTTTCATACAAAGTTTGATTGTAACCGATTTGGTATTTACTTTGCAGATAGATAGGAAGATGGAAGTCATCACTGCCTTCCAACAATTGAATTGAATTTGGTGTGTACTTGGACACTTTTGTTCTTAGCTCATACACATTTTTTGATCTCCTAGTAGAGATGTTTTGGGTAGTATTGATATCATAATTTGTCTCAGTATAATTCTCTGTTGACTTAATATAAGGAGATGGGTTGGTCAATTTATGAGGAAACTTAGTTGATTTGGCCTCCAAATTTTCAAAAAATGAGCATATGGAAGTGTTCCTACGTGTATTTTCTATATCACCTATTGGATTCTTGACCGTAGTGGGAAGTATTAGGCCATCAACTTTGGGTAGTTGATCATTAATATAGTGGGACAATGTGACACGTCGAGGGTTCTCTTTCAACCCTTTACATTTTGAACAACCACATACTATTGGGGTGTCATAAAAGAGATCCAATTCATGGTGTAATATCGTTGATCCGGGATGGTTTCCAAAAGATGGCATGTTACAATTGGTAGGGTAAAGAAACTGTGCATCTTCATCAAACATCTTCCCGTTGTATCTTTCTCGTGATAATATATTACGGTAGTTTGAGACTGGTGGAATACCTTGCACATATGAACTCGATCCTGAATCATGATCCTACAAAAGTCAATGAACAATTATTCAAATGCATGTGCATACATAACATAAATTCAATGAGATTAATGAACTATAAATAAAATCTAGACTTACTGCAATCTATGAAGGAGAACTTGAAGAATTTGCAACGATATGGAATGAGTTGGAATTTGAAGAATTGGCCAATTGGTATTATAAACTTTTTTTTCCTAAATTTGAGCCAAAATCATCATCAATACATGAATAAATTCTTAAAAGAAATTTTAGGAATAAAACAATCTAACTTCAAAAGAATTTTAAATGACTTTTAAAAGTTAATGGTGCACCTCATTATACTCCGATGTCCCAGTGCATTTGTATATAAAAAACACATTGATGCACTAAATTATGAGAGGCACCGAAGAGTGACCTCCATTATTTCCTCTACAAAGAAAAACCTTCACAAAATTTAAATACAAATGTTTTTGTTTGTATTTTGTGAATTAAATTGTTTCTTGATGTGTGTTTATGTAAAAACTGCACCGATGAGCTATAAACTTCATAGCACTCTGAAAAAATAAGATACTAAAAAAAAACCAGCGATGCATTGATCATTAGTGCACCAAAATATACGACAAAAAAATGAGCAAGAATTTTAGTTTTTTAAATGTATGTATTTATAAATTAAAACCTTATTCATTATTTCATTCTTTTGCCAAAATTTAGAGGGGATATTTGTGCAAGAGATATTTACCAACAAAGAATTTGGAGTGGGTAGATTTTTTTGAAGAGCCAAATTTGAAAGAGACCACCACAGGTCACATACAAATCTACATAGGGGAAATTTTAGGTATATGATTTCATTCTATTGATCATCTCAATCTTACCCCTATTTGATTCAAGCAATTTTCAGTGCAATCTCAGAAAAATAAAAGGGTTTCATAGTTACCTTCGGTATTGGAAGCCCTATAAGTGTCCTTATTGTTTCTCTTGCTTTCTCTCTCTATATTTAACAATGAGATTTTTTTAAGCAATAGATATTTACATGGTTTCTTTACTTATATATGAGGCATTTGGTATTTATTGCAATGGGACCACTCATTGCATTGGATACCAAACCATATCATTGTTGATTTTGTTTTAAACAAAATGATTCCACGGTTCTTGTTGTGCATTGTATAAGAATAACACACTATTGCACATTTTCTTGTCAACAACATCGTTGAGTTTAAAATGAAAATAACATTATTTTTAATATCGAAAGCGTCATGTTTTAAATTTGTTCATGGGTTCGACGGTGCGTAATAAACAATAACCAGGCATCGATGCTTGTATCAATTTATAAAGCATTGTGTGAATATAACAATTTGTAAAAAAATGTTTTCAATTTAGTAAGAGCATGATTATTATATACCAGTGTGTATACATATTATTAACACACTCGTGCGTACAATTTTATTATACGCACCAAAATTTTATTTTGTAATTTTTTTTCATAATTTTTATATCTAATGATTCCTATATTTTTATTGATAAAAATGGTCGACAAAAGTTCAAGGAAAACAAATTATTGCAGTGAGCACGATGGTATCTCTTCCCAACAAGAGAACAAGGCAAATTCTTTAAGTTTTATTAAAAAAAAATATATTTGAATTATCTGTAGGTTTAAATTAATGATGTGTATTGGTTAAGGCGTGTCATGCAAAGCAAAAACTTGAAGAAACTTTATAATTTTGTTCACAATCTGAGTGCAAAAGAGTGTAAAAAATTTATGGAAATGTTGCAAAGAGAGGAATTAGGTGGATCAAAAGGTAATAAACATGAAATTTTTCTTTGATTTTTTTACTGAAAAATGATTTTCTTAACTTTAATCGCTAACATGTTTTACACAATCGATTTCACATTTTTTTAATGTTGTGCAAGGATCAATACGAAGTGAAAGGAATGTCATCCCAAGAGGATACAAATTATCAAGGATGTAAATGATGATGACTTGGTCCTCAGTCCATTTAGAGTGGTGCTAGAAGTTAACAAGAAGGGCAAATTGTTTTACGTAACTTTGAGGGATATAGTGGAAAGAATATTCAGATGTACTTTCCACTTACAATAGAAAAATCAATCCAATGACTCCAAGAATCAGGTTATACATAAACTACAAGAAGTGTTTCCAGAACAATGGTCAATGAAACTCGTGAGACTTGCAATAAAAAAACTTATAATAAAAAAAATAATTATTTAAAAAGTATTATTACTAAACATGTTTTTTCTATAATATGTTCCAAAAATTGCCGAATTAATTATTTTTGCTATATTTACTTTCATGTCGATTAAAAAAAATTGTTGTGCTTTTTCGTTTTTCATGAAGATGATGGAAATTCCAAGGGACAAACAAGGGGACAACCAATACATGTTAGTAGGGATGTCCACAAAAGTGTACAAGGAGATGGTAAAATAAATGAACATAATTGCATCACAAGAGGAGCCATCCCAACAACAACGTGCATATGAGTTGAGTAACAATTCATTTATTCTTTTATGTACATTTAATTTAATTATCATATGAAATACTAATTTTCAATTGTTTTGTTGCGGAAAAGAAAAAAATGGAATTGATTCAACACATAAGACAGGACGATAAGGAATAAAAGGATTGCAAAGTTTGTGAGAACTTATGTTTTCAACCTTACTTACGATTTCATGTTTGTTGTGGTATTTATATTTAAATAATTAATTTACACTTGTTCATGGATGTTTTCTAATAGGTACTGACATATAAATAAGAGCCAACTACTAAATTGATGGACATTGGGTTAAGTATGAGTAGTGAGTATATGTTGAAGTATCAAGGTTTAATTGAACAATTTGTAAGTAGCTATGTTATTTAACTTCCCTTGTTTTATAATTAACAGAACAACAATAAACCTTTATATTAATTATATGACCAACTATGCTTTGTCATAATTAAACATGAAGGAAACGGAGTATGGAGTGTGGCCAACATAAGAGATTTTGAGAGACAACATGGAATATGGTTTCGAAAGAATGTGTATCGTTTATAAAATGCTCGCTACTATAGTACATTTTTATTTATTTATGCAGTCATGTACATATTCTACTATATATATAAATGTAGATATACTTTTTACACTTTATTTCTATGATTGTAGATGGATGGTGAAGAGGAAGATCATAAAAAACAAGTCAATCAAGAAAACATTAGGTTAAATAACCAAAGTACAATATCGCCTACAAGTGATGAAGAAATGAGACATGCATGCAACTCGAGTGATGACAACAATTCAAGTGATGAATGATGATCAATGTAATTAAATGTTACTACAAGTTGTATGTTTTGGAATATTTGTTTGTGAAAATCAGGGATTTTGTTTGATGTACTCCACATATTGTCCCAATTGCATGAGGATATGTTACCGATAAGTTTAACAATTACATATTGGTTGCATTTTGATTATTGTGGACCTTTACATTGTCCCATTTTGTATGACGATGGGTCTCTTATTCATATACAATAAAATAGGTTTCTTATTTTATTGCATTATAAAATGTTGTAAAATGTTGTGTTGTTGATTAATTAATATATAGATGATTTACATTGTTACAAACAATAGAGGTGTAATCCATTGGATAACATATTTTTTTCCCGAGGAAAAAAAACGTAAATTTTATTTCAGTAAGAAATAAAATTTCCATTCTGCATAAATACATGAAACCATGTATTTGTCTTCTATATTCTCAATCATGAAAAAGAAGAGAAATGTTCAAAAAATAAGCAAAAAACAATTACATATTGTGAATCTTTTGTGGTGTGACATAGAGCTAAAAGACTCTCATCAGATAAAACTACAATTCCTCATGTGCCTGCATCTAGTGTAGAAAATAGAGGAAGACCAATGGATATATGTGACTAAAGAAAATTGTAGCCTTGGAGTCCACTGTAACAGTGACAAAAATCATAAATCTGTGTACAACTTCGACTAATGATAGATTTGAAAAAGAAAACCAAGAGCATTATGTCCTCATCACTTGTAAATATCGACAACAAGAAAAGTATAAAAAAAAATACCAAATGATAGTTTAAAGAGGGGCGTCATGGTTGAGAGTCACGCGCTTGGCCATTCTCTCCCACTGAATCTATGAATGGCCTGTGGAAATATTCATAGTGTGAACCTTCCTTTATTTCCTTTATATACCATGTCTCGAAATCCAACTAAATACCTGCCTTAGAGAGCGCATCGACTTACATGTTTCTCTCCCCGGTGACATGTTTCACATAGTAGTTGTCATAAGTATCCAACATAATAATAACTTCTTCAAGAATGGGAAGTACTCTGATGTTGTGAAATCTTTGTGATTTATTTTCCCAATTTATAATCCCCATAGAGTCCCTAAATATATGGCTAAAGCTTATTTCTTTTTCCCCTTCAAAAGTAGAAAGAGTTTGACTGTCATCAATTTTGCATAGTTATTTGACCCCAGTCCCAAACCCATTTAAAGTTTGAAAAGGTGAGATTATGTCATATGTAGAACTACACCTCCTCCACAAATTTGGCCATCATTTTGTGAGGCCCCATCAAAAGAGGCCCATGGCTTGGAATAGTCCACCAACTCTTCTACTAATTGACGAACCAAGATATGGTATTTCCCTTGCAGGAAGTGTGAGAGAATGCTCAGGCCCTGGGCAACAATAAGTTTTGGGATTGATAGATGATCATTGAAAATAAAAACGTTTCTATCCAGCCATGCACCCCAATTTATGATCAAAGGGAGAGATTTTATATTGTTGTTTGATGGGTTTGAGATCCAATTTATCCATGCTTCTTCAATGTTTGGACCTTGCCAAACACATGCTTGGCCTAATACTTGTGATTTATTGGACCATATTATTTTGAAAAAGGGGCACCACCGGAATAAGTGTGATACAGTTTCCTCACCAGCCTTACATAAGTTGCACCAGATTGGGCCTTCTAAATTCCTGAGATTCATTCTGTCCCAGGTGGGGATTTTGTTTTTTATTAGACACCACATGAAGATGTGTTCTTTTAATTGGAATTTTACTTTCCACACTCCTTTCCACCACCAGGAGGGTTCTTGTTGAAGGAGATTTATATTGATTTGTGTGTAGCCTTCTTTTGGAGTGTAGATACCATGAGGGTTGTGTTTCCATACTAAATCATCCTCCCTTTCAATGATTTTGGCATGCCCTAGTTTAAGAGATCTTATATATTCTGAACAACCTCCTGAAAAATCCTCTCTTGGGCCAATCTGATGAGAATCCTTCTAGGATTGACCCCACACTATGGTTCTGGTCAAATAAAAAATATGGTGAAGATGAAAATACCAAAGTTCATGTAGATGTTCTATGATTTGTTGGGGAAGACTGTGGTTTCTGCCACTGCATGGCCATGGGTCGGTGCTTAGTATGAGTCTAGTTCCCTTTCCAACATGCCAAGTCAGACCTTCTCCTATTACCTGGCAGGATTTGATGGGAAGTTCAAAATGATTGAGAAATTTATAGTCTCCTTTAATGGTCTTCTGATCAAATCCTCTACTAAATCAGGGATGATATATTTCTTGGAGACTAATTTTGTCCAAAGGTTGTTTGAGGTGATCAATCTCCAACTAGTTTTGGATGCAAGGGCCTTCGATTTTTTTTTTACATTTTTAATATCCCATCCTCCCAGTGATTTTGGAGCAACCAGGGATTCCCATTTGACCCATTGTAGGACAAAATGGTCCTTTGTACTAATCCATAAGAATCTAAAACAAGTTCATCTTATCTTCACTAGGGTGCCTTTGGGAATCCATGCTAATGACATCCAGTATACCGATATGGCTTCCAAAACTGATTTGACCAGTATCAATCTTCCCACTCTAGGGATCCATCAAAAACTCCATGCCTTTAACCTCTTTTCCAATTTTGCAATCAACCAACACCAATCTTCCTTTTTATAGTTATTTGGTTTTAAGTGAAAACCCAAATACTTTATGCCTTCGTCGAAAGGAAACAAAATAAAGGGAAAGAGATCCTTATAATGGGTAGTTTCCTCTTCATCCATGAGATGAGCTGAGAGAGTGGATTTGTGTGCATTGATATACATTCCATTTTCCCTCCCAAATAGGTCTAATATTGAGCTTAGTTTCTCCACATCTCCTCTCAAACCACTGTAGAAAATTAGGACATCATCCACGAAGAGGAGGTGGGATATCCTTAAAGTGGGAGAGATGGATATTCCATGGAAATCCCCTCTAGGTTTTGCTTCTCCAAGAGCCCTGTTGAGACTCTTCGCCACCAAAAGAAAAAGTAAAGGGGAGAGGGGGCATCCTTGTCTTAACCCTCATTCATCTGGGAAGAAGGGCGAGGATGCCCCATTAATAAGGACTACAAAAGAGACTGTTGAAATGCAACTCATTAACTAGTTAATGAAGGGAAGATCGAAACCCAAATGTGTTAGAAACATCCTTATATAGAGCCAACTGACCTTGTCATAGGCTTTTGATAAATCGATATTGATCACTGCTCCCTTCGATTTTTAGGATTTTATATTGTGTAAATCCTCTTGAGCCACTCCTATTGCTCCATGGATCTGTCTTCCTTAAAAGAATCCAAATTTCTCCTGGTATATAGATTTCGAGAGGATGGACTTAATTCTTTTGCTGATCACTTTTGAAACCACTTTGTAGATGCAGTTGCATAAAGAGATAGGTCTAAAATATTCAAGAGACCATGGGTCGTCCTTCTTTGGAATAAGAGCTATAAAAGTGGAATTTAATGGCGAATGGATATGACAATTTATGCATGATTCCTTCACCACTTTGAGGATATCCTTTCCAACAATATCATAAAGTCCTACAAAGAAATATGTGGTCCATTTGTCCGGACCTGGGCTCTTATCTTTTTGAAAACTATGGCGAACTTATTTGAGTTCATCTTCAATGACTTCTTCCATGAGATCCCTATTGTCCTCCTAATCCACGAACCTAGGGAAGAAAAGAGCCAAGTGAACTATGGAATCTAGTACAACTCTTTCATCTTCTTTAAAAAGATTATGGAAATGCATTGACCCCATTCGAGACAATTCCTTGAAAGAGGAGATAGACCTACCCTCTATGTCTTTGAGACTCCTGATAATGTTCACCATTTTCCTCCCTTTTTCATATGCCTAAAATAATTTTGTATTCTCATCCTTGCTTTGTAGCCATAAGACTCTGTCTTTTTAATCTCCATTCTTTTTCTTTTGCTCCCAATAACTGCCTTTTCTTCTTTTCCAGTGCTAGCAGGGCCTCTTTTGTTTCAAGAGAAGCATACCTCCCTTTCTCTGAGTCATGCAAATATTGTAGGGCTACTTCTTCATTTATTATATCCTTTTCATCCTTTTGTCTCTTACCATGAGCCCATTAAACTATGACCTTGTTTAGGGTTTTAAGATTTTTGTCAAATTGTATAGCAACCTGGTCATTCTGGTCAATAGGAATCCAATGTCTCTCGACCAAAGACATAAATTCCTCTTCCTTTAGCCATGCTGAGTTAAATTTGAAAGGACTAGCTGGTTTCTTAATGCTTCCCACAACCTCCAAAATGATTGGGTGGCGGTCTAGTTACCCTCCAGATCCAATCCATTGTTTGAATACGAGAGTGGTTTCCAATAACCTTTTTGTGATCAGAAAGCGATCAATTATTTTGGCTATACAGTCCTCTCCTATTATTTTGTTTCACCAGGTTGGGCATAGCCTTAGGGGAGCAATATCGATCAGGCTCTATCTTGCCAAAATGTGGTTGAAAAATTCTAATGGGGAGTCCGATTGTGCTCTTTGGTCCTAGGATTCTGCCAGTCCAAGTGAGAAATTTAGATCTCCTCCAAGAATGAGATCCTCATTTTTCATAAAATATTTATTTAAGAGGTTTTCCCAGAAGGGGATTCAATCCTGAATAGGCCCGTAAACATTTAGGACCATGAAACATATACCCAAATACTCTAAACTAATATTAATGCCAATTCCTTAATCAAAAGCCCGATAATTTAGAAGTTTGACAGTTCTATTATTCCAACCCATAACCAGTCCTCTCGACTGTCCTCTCCATAGATGATTTTAGGGGCTGAATTTCTCAAATGGGATAATTTTCCATGGTTTTTCCGAAAAAAATATTCCCCAATTTCCATTTTTTCTAAAAGAGATTCACCCAAATTCCATAGAATAAAATTATTTACCTTAAAAATCGCAAAATTTTATAGAAACTATATAAAATCCTTAGAATTTGAATAATTTTAGAAAACTATTGCCAAACATTTTACATTTTTCATATTAAGGACTAGTAAGATTAACCCAGGTTTCTACATTTTAATATAAATTTCCATCCTTAAAATCATCCCTGGTCGTCTCAAGTCAATGCCAATAAAATTCCATTGTTTAAGAAGACCTTCCAACAAAGTGATGACTGAGGCTATCTCCCCCAAAGTTAACTGAAGGAGAATGAGATTTGTTTGGGATTTCTCCACTAGCCTATGAGGGCGAGTTTCTTTGAGGTGCTCTCCACACCCCTATAGTTGAAAGAGAGAAATTTCATTTTGGAACCCCCTCAAGGGTTTGCGATGCTATAAGGTCCCCTAAAACAGATAAGTGTCTTCCATCTACCATGTCTATAACATCCCTAGATTATGATTTGGACAAGAAAGATCTTCATCCTTGACCCTTTCCACCCTATAGGGGAGTGATTTTAAACCCAGGCCCTCCAATTTTTGGCTCACTTCACCCATGAAGGGGATGGATTTGTTTCTCAATTGGTAAGCCACCAAATCTCCATTCGAGTCCTTTGAAGAATCTGGTTTAGGGATACATAGATAAGGGGTAGAGGGGCTCATACCAGGGGCTAGGGAACAAGATTTTAGAGGGGAACCAAGGGTAAAAAGGATGTGGTGTCAGGGCGATCCAAGGAGAATGAAAAATTCTTCAAAATCTATGCTCTGTGCTTACCCATAAAAGATAAAGAGTGAAATAAATAATTTAAGGAAGGGAGGGAGCGTGGTGGCATACCAAGATGTGAGATGATACCATGCTAGAT
>ML800663.1:165080-208051 GCA_009831015.1 Picea engelmannii
TTTGGAAAAAAGTTGAAAATTTCATTTTTCCTCTACAGATAAACCATGCCTCCTTGGGCAAGAAGAGACCAACTAAATTGTTTCTTACCTCCTTACTTTAATTTTCATTGGATTAAAAATTTGAAATGTCCTTAAATTTAACATCTTTTTCATTAATTTTTTTTTTATGCACAACGCGCTTCACGTGTTCGGCTTGCCCTGGATGTGGTGCGTCCTGTGAATTCAAGGGAATCACTGCACATAGTGTGTCATGTGAATTTTCATGAAGAAACAAGGGAAATGCATAACATATTACCAAACACACCACAAAACACAAAGCACCACACACCAAAAATTTTCATTTCTGGTGCCTTTGTCTAAGAAGAAACATTGTTTTCACACAATAAGCCCACTGGTGCGTTCTAATAACTTGGACACATTGGTGCCCCTTACCTAACCGAACACCCCATTACTTATGCATTATAAAATACCATACACTGCTAGATGATGCACCACAAAATCGATGTGCTATATGGAATAAGCTCCACATAGCACCACACTTGTAAAAATTATCATACTAGTGCGTTTAATGACTAATGTAGCACTGCTATAAATACACACCGAGGCTCCAAGAAAAATGGAGCACCAAACTTATCGGTGTACCTTGACGATGCATTGTATGGAATAACACGCACATGTGCACTGCATCACATCACACATATCATAATTAACATACTAGTGCGCCATACAACATGGAGCACCGCCAAAATTGTGAACATGGATCATCGAACTTACCGGTGCACCTGAATGGTACATATCGGTGTGTTTAATGACAAATGTAGCACCGATGTGACAAATAACATAGAGCACCATGTATGGTGCTTGTTTTCCGATAAAGTGCACCTTCAACGATGCTTATTGATTATTAAAGGCACACCTATTACTTTACCACATTTGTTTTGCAAACATAAATTAATTTCAGTTTGTGACAAATACAAAATGGTTATATATGTGTGTGTTTTATAATTTCAATTTGTTTTATCTGTATATATATGTGCCTAAAAAGAATTGTATGTGAACTAGAGACGACGATGATGAGTGTAGGAGAAACAGGTCGACACGTACAACAATGTACATGAGTGGGAGGCTTGAGAGAGGGATGGGGAGAGGATCCATCACCCTATTGCACCACATACTTATTTCCTTTTGAGGGATGTTGGCCTCCTAAAATTTTATGAGGAGGATATATCCCTTAAGGGGAACTCTTTGTTTTTACAACTGATCTGTCGTTGGGATCATGGATGGTATGCATTTAGGGTTGGACCCAATCTACGGTATCAACCCATAGAGGAGAATATTTATTTTATCACCGGGTTGTCTCAGAGGGGGGAGGTTTGGCCCCAATTTATTGGTATACCACCCAAAATTACATGAGAGAGCCAACTAGCATATGTGCATGGATATTTCAATATGGACATTGTGCACTCTACAAACTTCCAGGTTGATGGTGGTCATATGCGGATAGATGCATTTGGTGAAAAGGAGGTTAAGTGCCTATCCCTTATTGTCATGGCATTGGAACACTTTACCTATGATGGGAAATGAATTAATTTTTCATTGATGTACTATGTAAATATTTTAGTTCATAGGTTGCAAATGAATAGGTCGTTGAAGATTTTTTTGTGCTAATTTTGTTTCACATTAGATTGTTGCCGCTCTATTTTTATGGGAGGTTATTCTTCCCATTTGCGTCAGAGCTGTTTACATTATTTTTTGAGAGGTTCATGTCACTCGAATAATAGCACCTCACTTCCTTCCTAGGCCTTTCACTGATGTGTGTATTCTCATGTGGGGGCAGTTGTTGCTCAAGAGGGGTTAGACAGAGTGGTTGTGTACTTAGATCAATAGAGATATATGTGATTTTTTGGTTGGAGAGGACAATCTCTTACAATGCCCATATGCATAAATGGACTGGAGAGGATGTTTGAACATCCTATTTATTGCAGATGAGCCAACATATGAAAGAGGTAATATTATCGTTATGTTTTGATAAATCTAGTTGCATATTTTTTTTTCTTATTTAATGCACATGTAATTTATTGTAACATTTTGTTTCAATTATCTTATTATTATTGTCTATTGTTTTGCAGATACTGGTACATATGTTGGGAATGAGCCTCCCCAACATGATGAGGAGATGGATGAGGCAGTAAAGTAGCATCCAGTACATAGACCTTGCATGCCATGTAGGCCATATCAAATAGTTCGAACTGAGGTGACATATCACATATGTGGTCTGCTTGCTAGGCATGGAGTGAAACCTATACACGTTAGAGATATATTAGAGGTACTAGATCTATATCTGATATGGTCGACCCTTACTCGTGACATGACATTGCTCATGCATCATGTTGTCAATTCCCTCAACCTCATCAAGAGGTTGAGGGATGCTTCTCATTCCAGTTCATCTAGCTCATCTTTTAAGGATGATTCTCTTGATCCTCCACCAGATGGTCCTCCACCAGACCAACTAACATTCCCTCCACCACCTAATCCTCCTCCTCCTCCTCCACATGTGTCACCAGTTGCACCATCTATTAATCCTCCTCCTCCACATGTGTCACTGACTGCACCATGTTCCATCAATCCTCCTCCTCCTCCTCCACATGTTTCACCAACTGCACCATCCACCAATTCTCTTCCTCCTCCACTTTCATCATGGTTATCTAGCATGGATTCTAATATACCCTCTAACTTTGGTAGAAAAGGCACTGATGCTTCTGCCTCTAGTGGTGGACCTAGCTAATAGTGGTACTTGACATGTATATTGATTGTTGCATATTTGACTTGAGATGTATATATGACATGTTTGTTAATTTTGATGAGATGGATATTTGACATGTATATTTATATGAAACCAATCATGCATATTATGTTTTTTCATATCATGTTGATGTTGTTGTTGTTTAATTTATAAAATGTGTTATGAGTATGCTAATGATTTCTTTGTTTTTAAATTAAATTTGAGATGTATCACTCATTCTAATTTAGAGTTGTAATATATATGTTTAACTTTAGTTTTATGAAATCGTTTAATTTGGATTGTGATTGCAAAAACATATAATTATTAATGCCATATAATGTTTAACTCTTCTTCAAGGAGAATTGTTTGTTGTCCAATAAGATACAACATGTTGATTAAACATGTTTACAAACAAAAATACATAAATATGATGAGTGAAATGATTGTGATTTGAATAATTATGTCTTTTTTATATATTTTAATAATAACATTATGATATAATTATTGACTAACATTATGATAAAATTATTCACTAATAATAATGATGATGTAATAATAATGTTCTTTTATTAATTATTATTATTCAAAGATTACAAGACAAAGCTATTGTTCAATTTTTTCATGTACCACTCTAATAAGAACATCCAACAATATGAAAGAACCCCAACTAATTAAACCTCATTAGGTAAGTAAATTAAAATATGGACTTGCATGTCCATAAAACTTGTGGGCAGTTCCTTCTCAAACATACAAACAATCTCAACTGTCTCTCGATGCCATTGTGGAATGTTATCCATATGAATATCCTTTGATGTGAACCAATGTAAAAATGCATATAATTTTGATATGGCACATCACATGTCTTGGTGGAAGTCATGGTTCACACAACCATGCATAAGAAAAGGATAATGACACTACAAAATAGATACATGTGTTGTTAATTTCCACAAACTATGAGTGCATAGTATATTTTTACCGACACTATAGAAGAATAGTCAAGTATTTGACATACATACCCTTAGAAGGTTCAAATGGTGATGCAATTTCAACCTCAAAAAATTCCCTTCTACAATGAAGCAACATCATAGAGTCGACCCATATAAAGAAGGTGCCTTCACACCCAATATAACATCCTTTGCCATAGAAAGATCAACTTTCTTCAAAATCCATGGGACATCACCTTCTTTAAAATACCAATAGTGACCAACCTCTCTTCTATTTTATTTTCTTGGCCAATGTCTATTTTTAGTATTCTAAGAAATAATATCTCTCCTAATAGGAAACCTTAAGATGCTTTCAACGTGGAAGTTGATAAAACACATATTTCCTTTTCATCCCAACGAGCATTTTCTCAAAAAAGGTGTCAAAAAATTCAAGATCATCGAACATAGGTTCCCCATTTGAATCAAAGAATTCTGCCATTTCCTCCTCCTTCTCTGTGTCATATTCCCTAATCTAATCTGTCAATGTCATTATTTTAGGTCTTTGGGTTCTCTCTGGTTTAACATTGAAAGCAGATGCAACTCTTTCATAAGGGTGGTATTCTGGGAGGAATACCCTTGAGCAGTCGTACATCGACTTTCGTAGGTGGTTGGACCACCTAGCCTTTATAGAAGGTCCAAAACATTTACATCCATGATACCCTTTTGTTACAATACCTATGATGCTATTGTATATAGAGTACGTTAATGTAAAAAGGATAGTTTCATCAAACTAACACCAAATTAAGTATGCCAAATAACATTACAAATATAAACAAATCAATAAACATGATTACTAGAGAAAAATCCTATTCCTCGATAATCGTGTGTGGTGTATGCACATATGCCATACAATGTAAAACACCTCTCCATTGGGATGGGTCTTGATACATCATATACATGTATCCCTTCCCACAATTGCTTAAATTCATCGATTAGTGGTTGGAGGTAGACATCCATTCTCTTCACTTGTCTTCTACCTGGGACTATAAGAGCCATCATAAGATGGTCATTGTTCTCAGACAACCATGGGGGGATATTGTTATTGATCACTATGATTGGCCAAATAGAATAGTTGGTGTTTTGGAGAGAATACATGTTAACTCCATCCATGTATATTCTCAATCGTAATATCTATACTTTATCCTTGAATTTATTAGGCCATGTATCCTCTATATGCTTCATGTCTATTGAATTTGTTGGGATTCACATAACTCTTGGCTCACTTCTATGTGAAGTTTTTTTGTTTGTTTGTTAGTTTGTCCGTGACATGTGGGACTAAGTTGTGGCTAAGAAACCATGACTCAAGGGAATATAAGCCGTCAAAATCACCTAAGGATCGCACCCGGCCTGAGCCACAACAACCCTTAACATGGATGGATTTTTTGTCCCCGCAGGTTTCAAACCAATGACTTTAACATCACGGAGCACCTTAACAACACACTCTGTCAATGACTGTCCTACACCTCGGGGAATCACTTCTATGTGAAGTATTACACCCATGCAACATGGCTAATTGTTTGCAATAGAATATCCTTTGAATCCTTGGAATTATATACATGTGCCTCAATATTCTAGGAGGAGGACTATGTGCCTTACCCTTATTTTTTTATTTTGGGTACTTGTCATGTCCACATTTTAGATATATCTCTTTGTTCGCATAGTCATCTATGTATATAATACAATCATTCAAACATGCGTGGTATGATATGTACTCAACACCCAACATTTTTAATATTTTCTTTGCCTTTGAAAAACTATCCGGCAAGACATTATCACTCGAAAGTACCTTATCTTTGGGTAAATTGCAATTAGTGCACAATAGAAATGTACATTGTCATTAACTTGCATAAAATCAACCATTTTCTTCCTTCATTGTGCGACAAGATTCCTTAAAAAAATAGGGGACTTAATGGTTAGTTACCTCAAACGTGTCGAGAAACACGTGTCTGACATATCCTACATTTCTTTCAAGTTGTACAGTAACATTGTTGTCCCAAGTTGGGTAGACCTTGACCCCTGTCCAAAGAGAGGGGTGTTGAAAGCATATTTCATACTTTTGAAGAAGGTATCGACGATATCAACATCATCCACTAGTTCATTTTGCTGGAATGCATGTAAACACATTCCCTCCATGGATTGGGTATCACTATAAGAAATCATCCATACCAACCTCTATATCATTGCCTTTATCCCCAACATGTGAAGAACTAGTGTTACTTTAGAGGTTTTGAATTGGTGACTTGAGATGTAGTGGGAATTGAATAAGCAGTTGATTCAACCATGCTTCGTATGTTTCCTTTCCGAGCCATGCTCGTTTAATAGCAAGATCCTGATTTGACATCATAGTGTGGTGCAACGGTAGATGGTAGACATGTCGCTCATCATTAGAATCCTGATTGTAGAAATATAGAACATTACATCGATACTATTAGTAACACAATGCATTTAGTATGTTCAAACATTATACCAAACTTTTATTAGCAGGATGCAATTTTTTTTCACAATAATAAACATGAAACCAACCACTTTTTAAAATAAATGTCGAATTAAATAACAAATTTACATTAGTTTCATTGAAAATCCAAAAATATAATTACTCAATCATCTTTTTTTATGCCCCCAGGGGACGTCTATAGGTAGATCCAATGCAAGGTGTTTTTGATGACTGGTTGGTGGTCTACGAAAGTTATAATTTATTAACAACTCATCACCTAGAGATAAACTAAATATTACATGCACAACAACAAATATGGATACATTCCTTTTCATAAAGAACTCTTTGTCATTGGAGTGTTTCTCAAAGGAACAATTTGCACTAAATAATGAGGACCTATAGCTATTTATGAACCATGCAATATTCCCATGAGTTCATGGATGACCATAAATATATAACATGTTTTTGTTGTTAAAGTTTCCATAAGCATAATCATTCGTGCACATGTTATACATGGAAATACTATGTTTCTATTTAATCAAGTAATTAGACCAACTATAAAGAGGACCACAAAATGGAATAAGTGTTACTGATTGTTTGGGAGGAACATATTCATGTGAAAGGATGAACAACTCAAGATTTTCAACATCTGTTTTAGACTTGGAAATCATATAACTATTACCACAAAAAGAGAATTTGGGTCTAACATCAAGCACAAATGTGGAAGATGACCAAGTTTCATACAAAGTTTGATTGTAACCGATTTGGTATTTACTTTGCAGATAGATAGGAAGATGGAAGTCATCACTGCCTTCCAACAATTGAATTGAATTTGGTGTGTACTTGGACACTTTTGTTCTTAGCTCATACACATTTTTTGATCTCCTAGTAGAGATGTTTTGGGTAGTATTGATATCATAATTTGTCTCAGTATAATTCTCTGTTGACTTAATATAAGGAGATGGGTTGGTCAATTTATGAGGAAACTTAGTTGATTTGGCCTCCAAATTTTCAAAAAATGAGCATATGGAAGTGTTCCTACGTGTATTTTCTATATCACCTATTGGATTCTTGACCGTAGTGGGAAGTATTAGGCCATCAACTTTGGGTAGTTGATCATTAATATAGTGGGACAATGTGACACGTCGAGGGTTCTCTTTCAACCCTTTACATTTTGAACAACCACATACTATTGGGGTGTCATAAAAGAGATCCAATTCATGGTGTAATATCGTTGATCCGGGATGGTTTCCAAAAGATGGCATGTTACAATTGGTAGGGTAAAGAAACTGTGCATCTTCATCAAACATCTTCCCGTTGTATCTTTCTCGTGATAATATATTACGGTAGTTTGAGACTGGTGGAATACCTTGCACATATGAACTCGATCCTGAATCATGATCCTACAAAAGTCAATGAACAATTATTCAAATGCATGTGCATACATAACATAAATTCAATGAGATTAATGAACTATAAATAAAATCTAGACTTACTGCAATCTATGAAGGAGAACTTGAAGAATTTGCAACGATATGGAATGAGTTGGAATTTGAAGAATTGGCCAATTGGTATTATAAACTTTTTTTTCCTAAATTTGAGCCAAAATCATCATCAATACATGAATAAATTCTTAAAAGAAATTTTAGGAATAAAACAATCTAACTTCAAAAGAATTTTAAATGACTTTTAAAAGTTAATGGTGCACCTCATTATACTCCGATGTCCCAGTGCATTTGTATATAAAAAACACATTGATGCACTAAATTATGAGAGGCACCGAAGAGTGACCTCCATTATTTCCTCTACAAAGAAAAACCTTCACAAAATTTAAATACAAATGTTTTTGTTTGTATTTTGTGAATTAAATTGTTTCTTGATGTGTGTTTATGTAAAAACTGCACCGATGAGCTATAAACTTCATAGCACTCTGAAAAAATAAGATACTAAAAAAAAACCAGCGATGCATTGATCATTAGTGCACCAAAATATACGACAAAAAAATGAGCAAGAATTTTAGTTTTTTAAATGTATGTATTTATAAATTAAAACCTTATTCATTATTTCATTCTTTTGCCAAAATTTAGAGGGGATATTTGTGCAAGAGATATTTACCAACAAAGAATTTGGAGTGGGTAGATTTTTTTGAAGAGCCAAATTTGAAAGAGACCACCACAGGTCACATACAAATCTACATAGGGGAAATTTTAGGTATATGATTTCATTCTATTGATCATCTCAATCTTACCCCTATTTGATTCAAGCAATTTTCAGTGCAATCTCAGAAAAATAAAAGGGTTTCATAGTTACCTTCGGTATTGGAAGCCCTATAAGTGTCCTTATTGTTTCTCTTGCTTTCTCTCTCTATATTTAACAATGAGATTTTTTTAAGCAATAGATATTTACATGGTTTCTTTACTTATATATGAGGCATTTGGTATTTATTGCAATGGGACCACTCATTGCATTGGATACCAAACCATATCATTGTTGATTTTGTTTTAAACAAAATGATTCCACGGTTCTTGTTGTGCATTGTATAAGAATAACACACTATTGCACATTTTCTTGTCAACAACATCGTTGAGTTTAAAATGAAAATAACATTATTTTTAATATCGAAAGCGTCATGTTTTAAATTTGTTCATGGGTTCGACGGTGCGTAATAAACAATAACCAGGCATCGATGCTTGTATCAATTTATAAAGCATTGTGTGAATATAACAATTTGTAAAAAAATGTTTTCAATTTAGTAAGAGCATGATTATTATATACCAGTGTGTATACATATTATTAACACACTCGTGCGTACAATTTTATTATACGCACCAAAATTTTATTTTGTAATTTTTTTTCATAATTTTTATATCTAATGATTCCTATATTTTTATTGATAAAAATGGTCGACAAAAGTTCAAGGAAAACAAATTATTGCAGTGAGCACGATGGTATCTCTTCCCAACAAGAGAACAAGGCAAATTCTTTAAGTTTTATTAAAAAAAAATATATTTGAATTATCTGTAGGTTTAAATTAATGATGTGTATTGGTTAAGGCGTGTCATGCAAAGCAAAAACTTGAAGAAACTTTATAATTTTGTTCACAATCTGAGTGCAAAAGAGTGTAAAAAATTTATGGAAATGTTGCAAAGAGAGGAATTAGGTGGATCAAAAGGTAATAAACATGAAATTTTTCTTTGATTTTTTTACTGAAAAATGATTTTCTTAACTTTAATCGCTAACATGTTTTACACAATCGATTTCACATTTTTTTAATGTTGTGCAAGGATCAATACGAAGTGAAAGGAATGTCATCCCAAGAGGATACAAATTATCAAGGATGTAAATGATGATGACTTGGTCCTCAGTCCATTTAGAGTGGTGCTAGAAGTTAACAAGAAGGGCAAATTGTTTTACGTAACTTTGAGGGATATAGTGGAAAGAATATTCAGATGTACTTTCCACTTACAATAGAAAAATCAATCCAATGACTCCAAGAATCAGGTTATACATAAACTACAAGAAGTGTTTCCAGAACAATGGTCAATGAAACTCGTGAGACTTGCAATAAAAAAACTTATAATAAAAAAAATAATTATTTAAAAAGTATTATTACTAAACATGTTTTTTCTATAATATGTTCCAAAAATTGCCGAATTAATTATTTTTGCTATATTTACTTTCATGTCGATTAAAAAAAATTGTTGTGCTTTTTCGTTTTTCATGAAGATGATGGAAATTCCAAGGGACAAACAAGGGGACAACCAATACATGTTAGTAGGGATGTCCACAAAAGTGTACAAGGAGATGGTAAAATAAATGAACATAATTGCATCACAAGAGGAGCCATCCCAACAACAACGTGCATATGAGTTGAGTAACAATTCATTTATTCTTTTATGTACATTTAATTTAATTATCATATGAAATACTAATTTTCAATTGTTTTGTTGCGGAAAAGAAAAAAATGGAATTGATTCAACACATAAGACAGGACGATAAGGAATAAAAGGATTGCAAAGTTTGTGAGAACTTATGTTTTCAACCTTACTTACGATTTCATGTTTGTTGTGGTATTTATATTTAAATAATTAATTTACACTTGTTCATGGATGTTTTCTAATAGGTACTGACATATAAATAAGAGCCAACTACTAAATTGATGGACATTGGGTTAAGTATGAGTAGTGAGTATATGTTGAAGTATCAAGGTTTAATTGAACAATTTGTAAGTAGCTATGTTATTTAACTTCCCTTGTTTTATAATTAACAGAACAACAATAAACCTTTATATTAATTATATGACCAACTATGCTTTGTCATAATTAAACATGAAGGAAACGGAGTATGGAGTGTGGCCAACATAAGAGATTTTGAGAGACAACATGGAATATGGTTTCGAAAGAATGTGTATCGTTTATAAAATGCTCGCTACTATAGTACATTTTTATTTATTTATGCAGTCATGTACATATTCTACTATATATATAAATGTAGATATACTTTTTACACTTTATTTCTATGATTGTAGATGGATGGTGAAGAGGAAGATCATAAAAAACAAGTCAATCAAGAAAACATTAGGTTAAATAACCAAAGTACAATATCGCCTACAAGTGATGAAGAAATGAGACATGCATGCAACTCGAGTGATGACAACAATTCAAGTGATGAATGATGATCAATGTAATTAAATGTTACTACAAGTTGTATGTTTTGGAATATTTGTTTGTGAAAATCAGGGATTTTGTTTGATGTACTCCACATATTGTCCCAATTGCATGAGGATATGTTACCGATAAGTTTAACAATTACATATTGGTTGCATTTTGATTATTGTGGACCTTTACATTGTCCCATTTTGTATGACGATGGGTCTCTTATTCATATACAATAAAATAGGTTTCTTATTTTATTGCATTATAAAATGTTGTAAAATGTTGTGTTGTTGATTAATTAATATATAGATGATTTACATTGTTACAAACAATAGAGGTGTAATCCATTGGATAACATATTTTTTTCCCGAGGAAAAAAAACGTAAATTTTATTTCAGTAAGAAATAAAATTTCCATTCTGCATAAATACATGAAACCATGTATTTGTCTTCTATATTCTCAATCATGAAAAAGAAGAGAAATGTTCAAAAAATAAGCAAAAAACAATTACATATTGTGAATCTTTTGTGGTGTGACATAGAGCTAAAAGACTCTCATCAGATAAAACTACAATTCCTCATGTGCCTGCATCTAGTGTAGAAAATAGAGGAAGACCAATGGATATATGTGACTAAAGAAAATTGTAGCCTTGGAGTCCACTGTAACAGTGACAAAAATCATAAATCTGTGTACAACTTCGACTAATGATAGATTTGAAAAAGAAAACCAAGAGCATTATGTCCTCATCACTTGTAAATATCGACAACAAGAAAAGTATAAAAAAAAATACCAAATGATAGTTTAAAGAGGGGCGTCATGGTTGAGAGTCACGCGCTTGGCCATTCTCTCCCACTGAATCTATGAATGGCCTGTGGAAATATTCATAGTGTGAACCTTCCTTTATTTCCTTTATATACCATGTCTCGAAATCCAACTAAATACCTGCCTTAGAGAGCGCATCGACTTACATGTTTCTCTCCCCGGTGACATGTTTCACATAGTAGTTGTCATAAGTATCCAACATAATAATAACTTCTTCAAGAATGGGAAGTACTCTGATGTTGTGAAATCTTTGTGATTTATTTTCCCAATTTATAATCCCCATAGAGTCCCTAAATATATGGCTAAAGCTTATTTCTTTTTCCCCTTCAAAAGTAGAAAGAGTTTGACTGTCATCAATTTTGCATAGTTATTTGACCCCAGTCCCAAACCCATTTAAAGTTTGAAAAGGTGAGATTATGTCATATGTAGAACTACACCTCCTCCACAAATTTGGCCATCATTTTGTGAGGCCCCATCAAAAGAGGCCCATGGCTTGGAATAGTCCACCAACTCTTCTACTAATTGACGAACCAAGATATGGTATTTCCCTTGCAGGAAGTGTGAGAGAATGCTCAGGCCCTGGGCAACAATAAGTTTTGGGATTGATAGATGATCATTGAAAATAAAAACGTTTCTATCCAGCCATGCACCCCAATTTATGATCAAAGGGAGAGATTTTATATTGTTGTTTGATGGGTTTGAGATCCAATTTATCCATGCTTCTTCAATGTTTGGACCTTGCCAAACACATGCTTGGCCTAATACTTGTGATTTATTGGACCATATTATTTTGAAAAAGGGGCACCACCGGAATAAGTGTGATACAGTTTCCTCACCAGCCTTACATAAGTTGCACCAGATTGGGCCTTCTAAATTCCTGAGATTCATTCTGTCCCAGGTGGGGATTTTGTTTTTTATTAGACACCACATGAAGATGTGTTCTTTTAATTGGAATTTTACTTTCCACACTCCTTTCCACCACCAGGAGGGTTCTTGTTGAAGGAGATTTATATTGATTTGTGTGTAGCCTTCTTTTGGAGTGTAGATACCATGAGGGTTGTGTTTCCATACTAAATCATCCTCCCTTTCAATGATTTTGGCATGCCCTAGTTTAAGAGATCTTATATATTCTGAACAACCTCCTGAAAAATCCTCTCTTGGGCCAATCTGATGAGAATCCTTCTAGGATTGACCCCACACTATGGTTCTGGTCAAATAAAAAATATGGTGAAGATGAAAATACCAAAGTTCATGTAGATGTTCTATGATTTGTTGGGGAAGACTGTGGTTTCTGCCACTGCATGGCCATGGGTCGGTGCTTAGTATGAGTCTAGTTCCCTTTCCAACATGCCAAGTCAGACCTTCTCCTATTACCTGGCAGGATTTGATGGGAAGTTCAAAATGATTGAGAAATTTATAGTCTCCTTTAATGGTCTTCTGATCAAATCCTCTACTAAATCAGGGATGATATATTTCTTGGAGACTAATTTTGTCCAAAGGTTGTTTGAGGTGATCAATCTCCAACTAGTTTTGGATGCAAGGGCCTTCGATTTTTTTTTTACATTTTTAATATCCCATCCTCCCAGTGATTTTGGAGCAACCAGGGATTCCCATTTGACCCATTGTAGGACAAAATGGTCCTTTGTACTAATCCATAAGAATCTAAAACAAGTTCATCTTATCTTCACTAGGGTGCCTTTGGGAATCCATGCTAATGACATCCAGTATACCGATATGGCTTCCAAAACTGATTTGACCAGTATCAATCTTCCCACTCTAGGGATCCATCAAAAACTCCATGCCTTTAACCTCTTTTCCAATTTTGCAATCAACCAACACCAATCTTCCTTTTTATAGTTATTTGGTTTTAAGTGAAAACCCAAATACTTTATGCCTTCGTCGAAAGGAAACAAAATAAAGGGAAAGAGATCCTTATAATGGGTAGTTTCCTCTTCATCCATGAGATGAGCTGAGAGAGTGGATTTGTGTGCATTGATATACATTCCATTTTCCCTCCCAAATAGGTCTAATATTGAGCTTAGTTTCTCCACATCTCCTCTCAAACCACTGTAGAAAATTAGGACATCATCCACGAAGAGGAGGTGGGATATCCTTAAAGTGGGAGAGATGGATATTCCATGGAAATCCCCTCTAGGTTTTGCTTCTCCAAGAGCCCTGTTGAGACTCTTCGCCACCAAAAGAAAAAGTAAAGGGGAGAGGGGGCATCCTTGTCTTAACCCTCATTCATCTGGGAAGAAGGGCGAGGATGCCCCATTAATAAGGACTACAAAAGAGACTGTTGAAATGCAACTCATTAACTAGTTAATGAAGGGAAGATCGAAACCCAAATGTGTTAGAAACATCCTTATATAGAGCCAACTGACCTTGTCATAGGCTTTTGATAAATCGATATTGATCACTGCTCCCTTCGATTTTTAGGATTTTATATTGTGTAAATCCTCTTGAGCCACTCCTATTGCTCCATGGATCTGTCTTCCTTAAAAGAATCCAAATTTCTCCTGGTATATAGATTTCGAGAGGATGGACTTAATTCTTTTGCTGATCACTTTTGAAACCACTTTGTAGATGCAGTTGCATAAAGAGATAGGTCTAAAATATTCAAGAGACCATGGGTCGTCCTTCTTTGGAATAAGAGCTATAAAAGTGGAATTTAATGGCGAATGGATATGACAATTTATGCATGATTCCTTCACCACTTTGAGGATATCCTTTCCAACAATATCATAAAGTCCTACAAAGAAATATGTGGTCCATTTGTCCGGACCTGGGCTCTTATCTTTTTGAAAACTATGGCGAACTTATTTGAGTTCATCTTCAATGACTTCTTCCATGAGATCCCTATTGTCCTCCTAATCCACGAACCTAGGGAAGAAAAGAGCCAAGTGAACTATGGAATCTAGTACAACTCTTTCATCTTCTTTAAAAAGATTATGGAAATGCATTGACCCCATTCGAGACAATTCCTTGAAAGAGGAGATAGACCTACCCTCTATGTCTTTGAGACTCCTGATAATGTTCACCATTTTCCTCCCTTTTTCATATGCCTAAAATAATTTTGTATTCTCATCCTTGCTTTGTAGCCATAAGACTCTGTCTTTTTAATCTCCATTCTTTTTCTTTTGCTCCCAATAACTGCCTTTTCTTCTTTTCCAGTGCTAGCAGGGCCTCTTTTGTTTCAAGAGAAGCATACCTCCCTTTCTCTGAGTCATGCAAATATTGTAGGGCTACTTCTTCATTTATTATATCCTTTTCATCCTTTTGTCTCTTACCATGAGCCCATTAAACTATGACCTTGTTTAGGGTTTTAAGATTTTTGTCAAATTGTATAGCAACCTGGTCATTCTGGTCAATAGGAATCCAATGTCTCTCGACCAAAGACATAAATTCCTCTTCCTTTAGCCATGCTGAGTTAAATTTGAAAGGACTAGCTGGTTTCTTAATGCTTCCCACAACCTCCAAAATGATTGGGTGGCGGTCTAGTTACCCTCCAGATCCAATCCATTGTTTGAATACGAGAGTGGTTTCCAATAACCTTTTTGTGATCAGAAAGCGATCAATTATTTTGGCTATACAGTCCTCTCCTATTATTTTGTTTCACCAGGTTGGGCATAGCCTTAGGGGAGCAATATCGATCAGGCTCTATCTTGCCAAAATGTGGTTGAAAAATTCTAATGGGGAGTCCGATTGTGCTCTTTGGTCCTAGGATTCTGCCAGTCCAAGTGAGAAATTTAGATCTCCTCCAAGAATGAGATCCTCATTTTTCATAAAATATTTATTTAAGAGGTTTTCCCAGAAGGGGATTCAATCCTGAATAGGCCCGTAAACATTTAGGACCATGAAACATATACCCAAATACTCTAAACTAATATTAATGCCAATTCCTTAATCAAAAGCCCGATAATTTAGAAGTTTGACAGTTCTATTATTCCAACCCATAACCAGTCCTCTCGACTGTCCTCTCCATAGATGATTTTAGGGGCTGAATTTCTCAAATGGGATAATTTTCCATGGTTTTTCCGAAAAAAATATTCCCCAATTTCCATTTTTTCTAAAAGAGATTCACCCAAATTCCATAGAATAAAATTATTTACCTTAAAAATCGCAAAATTTTATAGAAACTATATAAAATCCTTAGAATTTGAATAATTTTAGAAAACTATTGCCAAACATTTTACATTTTTCATATTAAGGACTAGTAAGATTAACCCAGGTTTCTACATTTTAATATAAATTTCCATCCTTAAAATCATCCCTGGTCGTCTCAAGTCAATGCCAATAAAATTCCATTGTTTAAGAAGACCTTCCAACAAAGTGATGACTGAGGCTATCTCCCCCAAAGTTAACTGAAGGAGAATGAGATTTGTTTGGGATTTCTCCACTAGCCTATGAGGGCGAGTTTCTTTGAGGTGCTCTCCACACCCCTATAGTTGAAAGAGAGAAATTTCATTTTGGAACCCCCTCAAGGGTTTGCGATGCTATAAGGTCCCCTAAAACAGATAAGTGTCTTCCATCTACCATGTCTATAACATCCCTAGATTATGATTTGGACAAGAAAGATCTTCATCCTTGACCCTTTCCACCCTATAGGGGAGTGATTTTAAACCCAGGCCCTCCAATTTTTGGCTCACTTCACCCATGAAGGGGATGGATTTGTTTCTCAATTGGTAAGCCACCAAATCTCCATTCGAGTCCTTTGAAGAATCTGGTTTAGGGATACATAGATAAGGGGTAGAGGGGCTCATACCAGGGGCTAGGGAACAAGATTTTAGAGGGGAACCAAGGGTAAAAAGGATGTGGTGTCAGGGCGATCCAAGGAGAATGAAAAATTCTTCAAAATCTATGCTCTGTGCTTACCCATAAAAGATAAAGAGTGAAATAAATAATTTAAGGAAGGGAGGGAGCGTGGTGGCATACCAAGATGTGAGATGATACCATGCTAGATAATCAATGTTGATGTAACAACTTTCTCTTGGATACCACAGACATAGCTCGTATCAAATTCTGAAAAGGAAGGAGAAACCCTGGTCAACTTGCGATTACCATCCCTATCCTTTTGGCTAGGAGCTCCTTCTGAACATGAAACTATATTTTCTTGTTTTTGTGATGAAGTTTGGAAAGATTCCATGAGTTGGGACACCCCCCTCTTCTTCTATAAGTGTGGACCTTGGCCATTCCTCTTACTGCACATCGAGAGTTGGCACTCACTAGCGATATGCCCATGTTTGTGACATCTATGACAACAAAACTAAATTCCTTCATAGTCTATCCTACGTGGAAATGCTTTTCCTCCCCAAGTAATTTTTATCTCCTCCACTAGTTGCTTTATGATATTTAGGGAGACCAGAATGCACGCTATTGACAACGAAGATCTTCTTGTGGGATTTAAATATCATAAAGCGACTATTTTCATGATCTAGTCTCCCTAATGCACACTAATGAAAACGAAGATGATATAAATCCCACAAGAAAATAGTTTCTTTATGATATTTAGGGAGACTAGATCTTTGTTGTCCATAAAATACCATAAGAAAATACTCGCGCCCACCAGAAAAGGAAAACCTAAATAGATAGAGTAAAAAATATAAATTTATTGCAGAGGGAGAAGGGCACTATCCCCAAAGGAAACTATGGTTAGACTCCAGAGCCTACGGTTAGGGATTCTGCATGCCATCAACGTCGTCTTCAATCTTATCTCCATTGGATAGCACATTAATGCAATCATTATATCAAAACACAATAACAAAAATATAAAAATCAATATTATTATAAAAAATATTTGATTTTGAGATAATTAATTAAAAACTTGTAAAAAAACGATTAATTAATATATATGTGTGTGTGTGTGTGTGTGTGTGCACTGTATTGTTTTGAACTCACTAAATGGTACATGCCATAATATAGAAATCGATGTGTTTTTATGAGTTATATTCATCAATGGCTATTAATTACATTGAATTACCAGTGGCAAAAATTGTGAAAAAGCACCATTGTTTTAAATGATATAAGGTACAGTTATATTTATTGTTTCAAAATACCGCAGTGTGCATAATTACAGTATGCACTGGTTGTTTACAAATAATATACACATTGGTGCTTAGTAACAAAGAATGGCGCCAACATCTCACCTCAAATATTTGAAATTTCACTAACCTCTAGTGCACATGGTAATACAAGCACCGATGCATACAAATTATACGAGCACTGGTGTGCCATAAAACAAAAAGAATGACATGGTGTGTAGTATTTATATAAGCATTGATGCTACATACAAAAAAACAATATGGATCAATGCATAAATAAACCCAAAAAACACTGGTGTTGTGCATAACATAAAAGGAAGAACCAATCCGATGCATAATAATTATAAGAGCATCGATGCTTTTTAGTTTTGTGTACACACTGGTGCCGATGCCTATTAATTAATACCACATTGGTGCATTTTACCAATACAAGCGTTGAAAAAAAACCTTCGCTAAAATTTCCATCTGCCAAAATATTTTTAGTTATAGGGAACATCCATTAGTGGAGGTTTTTTTGAATTTTTTTCCAAATCTTGTAACACTAAAAAACTTCACAAAAAACTATTCTAGAAGATGTTTTCCTTATCATGGTTTAAAAAGAGTAATATAGTAGCACCTATTTTAAATGAGGAAGCTATCAATTGTAAAATTTAAACCTATCACAATTTTTCACTCTAGTCTAACTTCTACAGTACCCATTTTTCTCATCGGTAATAGGTTTTTGCATTTGTTAATTGCATATGAAACATATCACTTATTATCATTGATAATGGAGATTTCTAATTCTAACAAGGATTAATGAAGTTATACAAATTTTCATTGAGCTAAAATATGGTGTATAGAGGGGTCTATTGTTTAACTTCCCAAATGTCAAGACATGATATAACAAGACTCCTAGGCAAATTGTTTGTACAATTAGAAAGTGACGGGGATTAGGGATGATTTTAAGGATGGAAATGCCAAACCTTGGCGAATCTTACTAATCCTTCATATGCCAACTATAAAATGTTTGGTGATATTTTTGTAAAAATATTCAAATTTCTAAGGATTTTATTTAATTTGTATAAAAATTTAGCGATTTTTCAAGAAAATAATTTTATCCTATAGAATTTGGGCGAATCATTTTTAGAATAGAGAATCGTTTTTTGGGGAAAACCATGGAAAATTAGCCTATGAGCAAAATTTATCTCCTAAAATCATCCATGATGGGGATTGCTTAAGATCTAGATTGAAATTGTTGTTCTAGTTTGCATTTCATATATATATATTTTTACATTGGACATGTTTGCTTTCTTCTTGGATGGATAATAATAAAACAAAGGCAACATTAAGAATCTATCAAAAAAGATCCAAATAGATTTGTTATCTTGAAAATGTAGAGAAATATATATTTGTATAGTGAGGTCATATAGAAACCATGATTTTCTTCGAGGATTTTATTGGATAACCTTACAATACATCTTTGATTTTGTAAACAAGATTAAGTGGATCACAATATACAAGGGTGTGTATATGCTTGTAGAAAGAGAAGGGTTTTAGTGTTAGGTCTATTTGTAGTAGCTTGACTAAGTGTTTATGACATATATATTTACGCTTTTTTAGATGTTGTGGTTGCACTTATTTATTCACATGCTCAACCTTTGGTATTTTTCATAATAATGATGATGGTGTCTTTATGAATATGGGTACATTACATAATCCAAACAATAGGTAGGTCCAACTAGTGTATACAAACGAGATGGCATACCAAGCCTACTCCGTGGATCTTCAAGACATCTATCTCAGATCAAGGAAGGTACTAAAATCTCCTCCTCTCACTACAAAACCTATAGAAGATACCGGCTCTAAGAGAAAGGAATACTCACCAAAATAATAACCTCTCCTTGAACAAGTTCCACCATATCCTGAAGGATAAACACTGAAAATACCTACACATCCTCAAAAAATGAGCTCCTAATTAGAGAACTCAAAAAACTATGTGTCAAAATTCCTCTCCTCCAAGCCATTAAGAATCTTGTTATTTACAAGAAATTCATCAAACAAGGATTCTCATATAGTCAATTTGATAGGCCAACTAGTAGACCTCATGCTAAGAAGGGTATTTTTCTGTAAGTGTTTAGATTTAGGCATTCCTGTAGTAAATGCATACATCAACAAAAATCTCATCCATAATAGCTTGATGGACCTAGGGGCAACCATTAATTTAATGAAAAAGGACATTGTTCTTAGGCTATACCTTCAAGGATTGCTAAGACATAAACCTAATGTACTCCAGCTAGCAGGTAGAGAAATTGTAAATCACGAGCGAGTATTAGAGGATGTAATGGTGTTTATTGATTCATGGGAGTATCCAACATATTTCATAGTGATTCAAACAAAATCTAAGTTGAATGGATACCCCCTCATCCTAGGGAAACCTTTGCTAGCCACAATAGATGCATATGTAAACTATAGGGTAGGAAATATGACCATTAAAAAGAGTCAATACCAAAATAAACTTGTCCTCTACCCCCCTTCCAAGCCACAAATTGAAGAATAAATACATATCTAGCTAGGACAAGAAGAAGAGGAGGAAATATTTCAGATAGAATTATACCCTATCCTTACCATTGAAACAACCTTAGCCATGAAAAACATAGATGAGGACATTTTCATCTCCAACTTCATACAAAATTTGTACCTTGCTACTGTAGAAATCAAAGGTTTTGATGAACATGAATAACAACAACATCCCTGAGTTTCTATTGATTTGAAAGAGGGTTTATGGCAGGATTTACTCATTGCCGATATTAACAAAACAATAATGGAAATCTGTCCCACAAAAACTTCGAAAATCAACACTAATTTGAATGTTATCCAAGAGCTAAAATAGTTGGCTATCCTTAAGAATCACACCACAACATTTGCATGGGATTACAAGGACATGAAAGGAATTCATACAGACATTTGTACAAATCACATTTACCTAAATGATGAATTTGTATCCATTAGAGAACCTTAGAGAAGGATGAACCTTGTCTTAAAAGACATTTTCAAAGGAGAACTACAAAAGCTCTTAGATGCAATATTCATTTATCCTATTTTTTTTTATAGTGAATGGGTCTCACCCTTGGTTATTGTGCCTAAGAAAATGGGAAATGAAGAATGTTTGTGGATTACAAAGAACTCAACAAAGCCACTAATAAATACCATTTCCCTTGCCTTTCATTGACCAAGTACTATATGTCCTAACAAGCAAAAAGTACTTCTCATTCTTAGATGGGTTTAGTGGGTACAATTATATTCAAATCAACCCCAAGGATAAGGATAAAAACCACTTTTATTTGTTCTAGGGGCACATTTTCCTTCAATCTCCTTCCCTTTGCCTTTGCAATGTGTTGAGGAAAAGCTATGGGACACCTTACTCAATCATTTTAAGATATTTCTTAGCTAGGACAAGATAGTTGGGAATGTCACCTGAGATTTATAGCCTCAAAAACATTCACTCAATCCGCAAGTATTAATTATAAGGATTAAGGCTAGTTTTATGATTTGTATATGTTGCAATGTAAAATAAAATTTATACAAAGCTACTGGAATGTATACAAATTTTACAATAAAGTAAACATGGAGACCAAAAACAAAAAGAGGAACCAACTCGTGAAAACACTTGAATGAGACAGAACAATAATCTGATTTATTTCGTTCTGAGATACCAAAAGTGTATTTCTCTTTACAAACCCCTGCGAGGGTATGGACCAAAGTCAGATTTAGAGATCTCCGATGGGAACCATACAAAAAGACTTCGATAGTAAAATAAAACTGAAATTAATGATTTGGATCAGCTTGCCACAAACTGTTTCCATTTTGACTCTGCAAGATATTCTTTATCAGCCATGAAAATTAAATCACAAACAAACAATAATACATAGACTATCAAGGACGAATCAACACTTCTAGAACAAACAACTAAAAAGTATGATTCAGTTTTGAACCTTGTTGCCTTCAATAAGACCCTACTGTCAACAAGAGGATTAGGCTTTGAAGTAAACTCGTGAATGAATGAAAACTGAACTTATCTCAGTTAACTAAAGATAAAACCTTAGTCTTGTCTTTATCCTTCTATTCTCCTCTTGTCTCTTCATCCAATTGAGTTTTTATTCTTTCCCAATCAGTTGAAGTAGTTCAACTACTTTCTTTAGTTAAGTCAAATTGACTTAACAAATTAGTTTAGGAGAAATAAATAATAATAATATATAAATAAGGGTCTTAATTAATAATAACTAAATACGCAGGACCCCTTGTGACTCCCATCATTTTTTCTTGTTAACCTTCAAATACAAAGTACAAAAAAAATCATTTAGACCATATAACACCCTTGTAGCTCTCGTGGATATCATTTGAATTGAATATTAAATATCAACCATAATTTATATCATATCCTAAAAAACGAATATATCCACATTATCCACAAAATATCCAAAAATAAGGATTGTTGTCCAAAATATATTGAAAACCATTAAACGATGTCCTCATCACTAAAAATCATAAAAAAAAACATTTAGAATTCATATTTTCTACTTTGAGAGGCATATTTCCTCTTCTCACCGCTGTCCCCAACTGAATTTTCTTGAGTGGCCCTTGGTTAGTTAGACCCTTGAGGTTGTATTTCGTTGATTACATGGGAGCAGTGATCTTTGAGGTGGAGGCGTGAAGACACAGATTTAGAGGAATTGGTGGATGAACTAGAGGGGGAGGTCGTTGCTTCACATGTTGTCAGATATCAATTTTTAACCTTTTTCTAGCATGTGAGGACTGTACTAGCGAAACAACATGAGCAATTTGAACATTGGGATTAATTGGTAGTGGTAAAGGTAATGAGACAGTGGGTCATCCGCGGTGGTGGGAGACAGACTGGTGAACAATTTCCTGCCAACCGTCATTAGTGGGGACTTTGGGCTACAAAGACACATGTGAAGGACCGATAATGCCAGAAAAATTCTAAGGATGCTGGAAAGGGGGCCTCTCTGGTCGGGGATGCAAGATACCATGGCCAACCAAATTAAAAAACCCAACTTGAAACAACTGGTTCAACTCTTGTGGATCAACATCGAAATGAATAGAAAATCTAGACCTTCTATGGCCTCAATTCCAATTTCCCCTGCCTCTGTTATTTCGGCCATTGTTGCCTCTACTGAAAAAACTCATCCTGTAGCAATAATTAACTAGTGATGAAATTCTTAATAATCCATGCATGAGACTCTGCTTACATAAATCAAAAGTTGGATTTAAAATTTACTTACGAGACACATGCAATCCATCCATAATATGTCATTTATTAATTGTCACGTGAACAGAGAATTGATAGGGTCCATGGGAAATATGGAGGGCTTGTATTTAGCGAAAAATGATATCATGGAGGGGAATTAATATATGAATATTGTTCAAACAATAAATAAAATAATTAACTATGTATCTAAACAAATCTAGAACATTAGTCCTCATCCCTTCCCATATCAACTTCCTTTCATTTCCACAGACTCATTTTCAAAATAAATATCATAGAACATGGGATGAATAAGTGAAATTGAGATTGTGAAGGGGGTGTATTTAGCAAAAACTGGTAGAATGGGGGGGTGAGGAGTAGCTCATGGATACTGTTCAAATGATCCATAAACCATGCCATCTCTGATATCAATTCACAATCAAACTTTCTCACTGTTCGAAAATTTAAAGTTTAAACAATACTCTATTTCCAAAAAACAACCCAAAACTGGTGCCTTCTTCACAAAACTGCTCACTTGCCTTTGAAACTGTATTACACAGTAAACAATTGCCCATAAATAAAAATAACCATGATAACAATACTGCCTGTACATAACAAAATTGAAAAATGAACAACAATATAATCACTACAACCGATACAACAAACAATCTTGGAGTGAACAAGATATAACCCATAATGTCAATGATCAACAAAGTTCTTAAAACCCGCAAGGTCCTGTGAAGTGCCCCAAAACAAATCCCTATATATAACCATAATTTTAATTGAACCACAATTCATCAAACTTCCTCATCCTATTTAATTCTAGTTCGTAGACTTCATTCGAGTATCATATAACTTATACATAGGTGCTTTTTGTAATTACAATAAAACATGGCAAGTTTATATTATAACAATAATTCACACATTGCTATCGACCTCATAAAATTCATATGTACAGACTGTAACTTCAAGCGAATAAGTGAGTCCAACACTTCCTCCATACTTGCATAGCAAGTGACCAATCAAAACCCGCGCCTAAACAAAAGAACACGGATCAATTCTTTCATCAAATTCTGGGTAAGCAACGCCTTCATGATAATGCATAGGGTTCAACGCAACAATGGACAGTAGGTGGTAGAAGAAAGTGGGTTGACAACCTAAGGGTTTGGCCAGCAAAGAGCACGAAAAGTTTACTCCCATCACAATATTCCACATTAATACTCATAGAGTCGGGACTATGGTGCGAGTGTATTAGCCACGAAGACCAACAATCTTAACATATAGGCAGAGTGTCCACAAAAACCCACATGTAAGAGGCAGAGAGAACCCATTTTTGAACAAGTAAGAAAACCCAAAACAAGGAACTAGAAGCAAAGAAGGCCTGAGAGTATCGCCAATCACATTATTTTTCATAGCAAAATTGTGAGCAACTACACTAGTAAAAGACACCCATGACTCTTCCAATGCCAATAGTCTCAAAACAACCCACATAGGAAATCAAAATTTGCAAACAACAAATACACAATCCAAATTCATTATAATAACTTTGGAAATACATAGACTATGAGCAAATAAGAGCCAACTATTGAATTAAAGAGTAGAGCGAATTTTCATGGATGGAAAAACAAGAAAACCCCATACATGTGTAAAATATTGCTTAAGGAGAAAAGACCAGCTTGTATACCTTCTTCACGATCAAGCAAAGCAGAGCAACAACAACCAACATAGAAAAATGCAAGAATGACTAGGGTGGCGGGCTCAAGGTGAGTTTGAGTGACATGCATTTACTACGCATTGCTTTTCCCTTCACACTTTCATTCATGGCTAGTACGAGCCAAGCCCACTATAGAGCTCATCACCCTTTAGCATTCAAATCGATTAATGCAACCAAATATACCAAAGTTTCCATATGTTCCAATTTAACAATGCGCCAACCATTGTAGCTATCCCCATTTCACATATAACAACTTGCTAGGGATACAACCAATCTTGCAATTAAACCAATGCGCCAACCATTGTAGCAAGGGTCGACGTGATCACCCAACTAAACTATAAAACATATAAAATATAAAAAATTAAAACTGAAGTGTAATTCCTTCATCCATTACAAGCAACATAATCATACTTTGTGAGAGATAATAAAGACAACATTATTCCTTGTTTTAACCACCTTGCCCACAACATCCTATCATAAGAATTTTAACCATGATTTGAGGCAAATAAGATGTAGAGTTTGTGTCGCAACCAAAACATAGGCAAACAAAATATAAGTGTCACTTCTTCATCATAGTCCCATAAGTCACACAAGAGGTCCCACCTATAAGTATATCATTATATATAATTAAATAATAAGGCGTTTGCAAACATTTGCAAGAAGGTTCTCTATGTTGTGCTTTTGAGCGTCAACAAACTGGTGCCTCCACAGGGAAATTTGTTTCCAACAGATTAAGAACTCAGAATATTCGGTTTCGCAGACCAGTGAACATAGATCATAATGATTATGCAACAGGGGGGAAAAGATTACTTAAGGGAAAAAATGATCCGAGACTTTGGGAATAACTCATAAAAAGTGTTACGTATGAGTGGGTTTGGTCCTGTATGCATAACATTCGATCGGTCATAGTGAAAGTGTTTCTTGTTTCAAGGATAATTTTTTTGATATGCTCTTTTGAATATTAGGATAAAGGGAAGAAAGGGATAACATAAAATAGGAAAGAAAATCAAATCATCTATCTAACAACAGTACTTGAAGCAAAAAATAATTTCAGTGATGTCTACAAGGAGGACATCGTGACAACTATGTAAACTTTATTTTTATTGATAAAAAACACTTACATAATGACATTGTTGTGGCGAAACTGATCCAAAACTTATTTCTGATAAACAAAATGCAACAACAGAATGAAACAATAGAAATGAAACATCATAAAATGAACAATCAATTAAACAAAGCAAAACAAAACAACGAAATAGAAAACTATATACAATAGTGATTTCCATATGGTATTCATCATTCAAGTTGGTTCCACATAATTTTTCAAGTGGGAACCATTGGTACTATAGGAAAACAATCGCTCTTCCAAGTCTTTTAGAAGATAAGAGTTTGTGCCTAGGACAAAATCGATTTTGAAAGGACCTAGCCATAATTTCTGAAACTTTGAATATATTCCTCTGTCAGCATGGGATGAGTCCCAAAGAAAGACTTTCTCATTTACTTTAAATTTGACGATTTTTGCTCATTTGTTAAAATATTTCTTCACGATTTGGTATCTTCTCTTTATGTTTTCCAAGGAAAACATTCTTTGTTCTTCTAAGGCTAATAGTGCATTTATCCTTTGAGGGACATTGGAAGAATTTAATTCTTCGATCTGTAGCATCAGTCGTAGGGAAGAAAGTTCCAACTCAGTAGGCAAAATGGCTTCTTGACCATAAACAAGCTGAAAATGAGTGCAACTTGTGCTTACCTTGGTGGTAATGTGATTTGCCCAAAGGGCATAAGTGAGAAGGGTGTGCCATTGACGAGGCTTATCTTCAATGAGCCTCTTTATGTGTTAGGGACCTAACCCCTCACGTAGGTAGAACAATATATTTAGATGTAATAAAGGTCAATATTAATAAGGCCTTGCAATAAGGTAAAATAAATCAGATGTAAGAAGACATAATAGAAGTTTCCGCTTCTAGAAGGATCTTCCTCTAGATGGCTTTTTTGATAGACATATTTAGTATAAATAGGAGTCGAGGGTATGAGAACCCTATCTTGGATATTATTGTAATAGAGCTCTGCTCAACTGGAGGTTGCCCCCTCGAAGAGGCAAGTGAACATTGCTCTCAGAATCAAAGTGCTCTTTCTCGTGTTACTCTGATATCATTTCAGTGTTATTGTGGTGTTGTTCTGGTTATATTGTTGTTTATATGCCATTTCTAGCATTTTATTTATGTTCTCCATACTTTTTATATCTAGAATATTACAAGTGGTATCAGAGCACTTTCCTCGGCAGAAAATTGTGGGTTAATTTTTTCCAGGGTAGAGACGTATTCCGATGTTTTTAAGCTACATAGATCTGTCGTTATGCGCATAAACTCGTGGTTGAGGGATTCATACACGCAGGAAATACAAGTGGTTCTTAAGCACACATCTGTTGGTCACCCTTGTAACCTCTGTTGGTACCCCTTCGAGTGGTAGCGCATCAGACAACACCTGTATACAGATCAACCTAGATTTCAGGAAGCCCTCTTTTAGATAAGCCGATCGGTCGCCTGACTGTTATAGAGTCACCGAAAACATCACTCAGGAAGATACTCTCTAGTACCTGGGTAGTTGGGTAGTACGACTAAGGGCACGGTCTAGCCTCCTTAGTTGGTGCCCTGAGATATTGGGCCGAGTACTACTATTGGACCCTGCACGTATATCAAAGAGCTATAGTACAGGGCAAACCCTTGTCTGTAGAACCTTTGGGGATGGAAACAAAACATAAAACAAAAAAGATATATTGCCGCGCAACTGTGTTTGAGTTGCTAAATCACTACACATTTCTTCCTGGTTAAGAATTTGGACATTTCATCACTGCAGTATTCTTCAGACCAGAGTATAACTCTGCACCATTATTTGACACCTATTCCATTGGATTTATCTCTTCGCCCTTATCACCTTCATACCTATCATTTTTCAGCAAAATTTTTGACCCCACCCACCCCTTTTCGGTTCCTTCGTCATCATGGCCCATACCCGTAACTGTGTTTGAGTTGCCAAATCACTACACATTTATTCCTGGTTAAGCATTTGGACATTTTATCACTGCAGTATTCTTCAGACCAGAGTATAACTCCGCACCATTATTTGACACCTATTCCATTGGATTTATCTCTTCGCCCTTATCACCTTCATACCTATCATTTTTCAGCAAAATTTTTGACCCCACCCACCCCTTTTCGGTTCCTTTGTCATCATGGCCCATACCCGTAGCCAAGACTTGGAAGCTCGCTTCAATACCTTGCAATCTAATTTCACAGAGACCCAACAAGAAGTGAGACAACTTAGTGCCAATATTTCCACCATCAATCAAAACATGCATTCCTCCATCACTGCATCAATCACCGAACTCAAAGAAGACCTCAAACAAGACATGACTACCCGGCTTGAATCTGTCGTTTCGATGATCTACACCACGCTGCATATCTTTGCAGATCCCCCTTTATATGACCCACCTTTGCATACCGAAGCTGAAACTTCCTCTCATTCCCATAATTTTCAGCCCCATCACTTTCAGCATGACTTACGTCTTCCACGGGTGGATGTGACCAAATTTGATGGCTCGGATCCCACTGGTTGGATAACTCAAATGGAACATTATTTCTCTTTGTATGACATTACAAATGATTTGGCCAAACTCCAGTAAGGTGTTCTCCATCTAGATCAAGAACGTTGGCAATGGTGGAAATGGAGAAAAATCGTCTATCAAGGGTATGTTGCTTGGACACACTTTGTGGTAGATATTTATGAACGCTTTGACACTGACACCAACCATTTAGGCCGTTTGACAAAGTTGAAACAATCTGGAACAGTGAAAGACTTTATAGTTGCTTTTGAGTGACTGGTTTTTCGTACAGAGGGCATGTCTGATGCTTTTTTCCGAGAATGTTTTATCAGTGGCCTCAAGGATGAGATTCGTGCCCATGTCCTCATGGCTCGACCTCAGAGTTGGGTGGAGGCTACTAAAAGAGCTAAGGAAGCACAACAAGTTGTCTCTTCTCAAAACCGGAAACCCTCCTTTATTCCTCGCACTAAACCCGTAAATCCCACTACTCCTTCTGCTCCACTAAAGATCCAAAAATTGACCAGGGCTGAAATGGCTAAACACAAACTCAAAGGAATTTGTTATAATTGTGATGAAAAATATTTTCTGGGCCACAAGTGTAAGGAACAAAATATTTTTATGGCCATCTCGGAGGATATTTCGGAAGAGGATGTTGAAAATCCCCTTGTGTTTGAGTCACTTGAACCCATTGACATAACCCCTCCCTCAGACCCTCCTGAAGTAGAACTGATCATTTCCCTAAATTCTCTCATTGGCTTCTCTGCTCCCCAAACCCTCAAGCTAATTGGTTACATCAAGCATAGGAAGGTCATCATTCTTGTTGATAGTGGAAGCACCCATACTTTATTCATTACGACATTGCCCAATAAACTCATTGCTATATCCATGTAGTCAATAATTTCCAAATCATGATTTCCAATGGCAACTCCATGAAATGTGGAGGGAGTTGTGAAAATGTGCGTCTCCAAATTGGTGACTACCACTTGAAATCTCATATGTTGGCTATCGACATGGGTGGTTGTGACATTGTCTTGGATGCAGACTGACTAAGGAATTTGGGTCCCATTCTTATGAATTTTAAGGAATTAACCATGCAATTCGACCAGGAGGGCCAACACTATAATTTCCTAGCCATCACCGTTGATTCCCCTGAGATCAGTAGTTCCCATCGCATGGAAAAGCTGCTAAAAAAAGGTCATTCTGGCGTTATTTCCCAACTCCATGCCATACAAGCAACTGAGACACCATCTATGCCGCAAGACCTCCAATCCATCCTCTCTAAACATCAAATGGCATTTTCCACTCCCCAGGGACTCCTTTCTTCCAGTGGTGTTCATGATCATTCCATTCCCCTTGTACCAGGAAGCCTTCCCCCTAATATCCGTCCCTATCGTCACCCATTTTCCCAAAAAAATGAAATTGAGAAAATTGCTCAAGAAATGCTTAATGCATGCGTTATCCGCCCTAATATGAGCCCCTACTCTTATCCTATGGTCACAGTCCTGAAGAAATATGGTTCTTGGTGCATGTGTCCCAACTTTCGTGCCCTCAACAAACTCACCATTAAAGACAAATTTCCCATTCCTATCATTGATGACCTCTTGGATGAATTGAGTGGCACCCAGTTATTTACTAAACTTGATCTTCGCTCTGGCCTTTACCAACAAACAACTGTGTGAACGAAATTTGGGCAAATCCATCTATGAAAAGGAAATGTTGGTTATTCTGCATGCAGTTGATCTTTGACGCTCTTACCTATTGGGGAAACGCTTCCAAATTAAGACAGATCATCAAAGCCTCAAGTATTTTATGGAACAACACATTTCCTCCCCAGAGAAACAAAAATGGGTGACTAAGCTCTTTGGATATGATTATGAGATCGTTTACAAGAAAGACAAAGACAATGTGGTTGCAGATGCACTTTTCCAAAAATATGAAGATGAAGGGTCCCTTTTTTTTCTCTCCTTCATTGTACCAGAGTGGCTCCAAGTCGTTTGCTAGGAATGGCTACACAATTCCAAAAGTTCGCATCTGATACAACAATTGCAGTCCAATTCTCCAGTTTCCCCAGGGTACTCTTGGCTCCATGATGAGCTTCGATACAAAGACCGTTTGTATTTAAGTAAACAATCAAAACTTAAATCCACGGTACTTTTTGAGCTTCAAGCTACACCCACAGCTGGGCACTCCGGGTTTACCAAAACCTATGACAGGGTCAAAAGTTCTTTTTTCTGGGATGGTATGAAACAAGATGTTCGTAATTTTGTGGCTGAATGTGATGGGTGTCAACACAACAAGGGCGAAACATTCAAATCTCCTGGCACACTACAACCACTTCCGATTCCCCCTGCTATTTGGCGGGATATCTCTATGGATTTTATTACAGGCTTACCTAAATCGGGCAATAAATCAATCATCATGGTGGTAGTTGATCACCTTTCCAAGTATGCTCATTCTTGTGCTCTTCAACACCCATTTACAACATCCACTGGGGCTCAACTTTTCATGGATCAGATCTTCAAGCTTTATGGCATGCCACATTCGATTGTTTCTGATCGCGACCCAACTTTCACCTGCAATTTTTGGCAAGAACTGTTCAAACTACAAGGCACCTAATTGCATCGCAGCACAACTTATCATCCCCAGACTGATGGTCAAACTGAAGTTGTCAACAAGTGTTTGGAAACATATTTGAGGTGTTTTGCATCAAAAAAACAAAATCAGTGGGCTCAATGGTTACCCCTAGTTGAATGGTGGTACAACACTTCATACCATACAACGACCCGCATGACTCCTTTTGAAACGGTATATGGACAAAAGCCACCTTCAGTTCTCTCATATTTACTAGGTGTCTCGAAGGTCCAAGCAGTTGACCAAACGCTTACAGTTCGAGAGGCTATTCTCCGTACCCTCGAAGAGAATTTGGTCATAGCCCAAAACCACATGAAGCAACAAGCAGATCAAGGTCGCTCTGAACGTCAATTTGTAGAAGGGGATCATGTGTTTCTTTGACTACAACCTTACAAACAAAATTCCCTCAAGGCCGACCATTGTCAGACGCTGGCGCCCAAATTTTATGGTCCTTATACCGTTCTCAAGCGTGTGGGACAGGTGGCCTATCAGTTAGCTTTGCCCAATCATTCTAAGCTACATCTTGTTTTTCATGTTTCATGCTTAAAGAAGGTGATTGGAACTAAGTGCCAAACTCAAACCAACCTTCCCGAGTTGGATGAAAAAGGAGTCATTTGGCTACAACCACAAACAGTTTTGGACCAGCGTGAGCGTCCACTGCGTCAGCAAACCATCAAGGAAGTCTTAGTGCAGTGGAAAGATACAACTCCAGCAGATGCCACTCGGGAACTAACTACCATTCTGCATCAATTTCCACATCTCAAGCCTTGAGGACAAGGCCGTTTTTAAGGGGGGGGGGACGTGTTAGGGACCTAACCCCTCACGTAGGTAGAACAATATATTCGGATGTAATAAAGGTCAATATTAATAAGGCCTTGCAATAAGGTAGAATAAGTCAGATGTAAGAAGACCTAATAGAAGCTTCCGCTTCTAGAAGGATCTTCCTCTAGATGGTTCTTTTGATAGACATTTAGTATAAATAGGAGTCGAGGGTATGAAAACCCTAGCTTGGATATTATTGTAATAGAGCTCTGTTCAGATGGAGGTTGCCCCCTAAGGCAAGTGAACATTGCTCTCAGAATCAAAGTGTTCTTTTTGGTGTTATTCTGATATTATTTCAATGTTATTGTGGTGTTGTTCTGGTTATATTGTTGTTTATCTACCATTTTTAGCATTTTATTTCTGTTCTGCATACTTTTTATATCTGGAATATTACATTATGATCCTAACCATATTTTTGTTAGTAGACTCGACTTGCCCATTTCCTTGAGGATAATAAGATGAGGAAGATAAATGTTTGACCCCCAGTTTAGCTAAAAATTGAGTCAATTTAGCAGAAATGAAAGTGGGAGCATTGTCCGTAATAATCTATAAAGTAATGCCAAATCTAGAGAAGATATTAGTTTCCAAGAAAGAAATTACTTGTTCATCCTGTGAGTTTTTAAGAGGGACAACTTCAGTCCACTTAGTGAAATAATCCGTGGCTGTCAAAATGAAAATCTGCCTTGCGAAAGATGGAGGATTTATAGAACCAATAAAATCTAGGCCCCATTTAGAAAATGAAAAATCAGGGAGAACATGCGGCAAGGGTATAGCATAAAGACGCTCTTTCCTAGTGAGTTTTTGGCACTTGTCACAAGACCTTGCAAATTTATAAGAATCTCAAAAAATTGAAGGCCAATAATAACCATTTCTGACGATTTTAAAAGCAACGGCCTTAGCATAGAAGTGGCCACCAATGTGCATAACAAAATTTGAAGATACATGAGTTTCCTGTAACAATTTCTGCGCTTCCTCATTATTCACACATCAAAGTAATATACCATCAGTAGATATCCTGAACAAAAAGTCTCCTAAAATAATATATATGGAAGATTCAAGACGAAGCCTTCACCTTTGATGATGATCTAAGTCATCTGGTCATTTCTGATATTGCAAGTAATACACCAGATTTTTATAGTAGGGATGTTCAACTATGGAAAGGGTTTAACTCTCAATATAAAACAATGCTGAAAGAGGATTATCCTGATCATCAATTTCTTCACTTGCTTGAGCATGTTGAGCTAAGTGAAGGGCTAAGTCTCGTACCTTAATTGTTTTCGAAGTCATGATGGTCAGTCATGCTCCTAGATTTTGGCAAGCCAATGTACAAACTTCTTTGAAAGATAAGTTTGTGAAAGCAAAAACTTGACAGCAGGAAAATGGACTTTTACCTGCGTGTGCTTGCCTAGGATAAAGTGGTGAAATTTCTCTACAACTTTAACAAGAGCAAAGACACGTTTCTCAATATAAGAGTATTTGAACTCGTCATCTGATAAAGTTTGGCTCATGTAAGCTACATGTTTTTCATTATTCCGGTCATCACATTGTAAGAGAATAGCATAAACTGCTTCCTCAGTGGCATTAGTGTATATGATAACATATTTCTCAAAGTCTGATTTCGCCAGAATCAGTGCAGAACTAATTGCTTTCTTAATCCTTCTTTCTATTTCTCTTCTATTTTATCTTGTGCTAACCCTATAGGATCCCTCCAAGTGAAAAAAGTATCTTTCCCCCATATCTTGGGGCCCAAGACTTGGGCAGTTTTAACACGCTGTCCAAGACATTACAGCCGCTGTTTTTTGTCTTATTTTGCAGAAAATCAAACTTTAGAACAACAACAAATCACCCTAGGGACTCCCCCTGAGGCTGGCAAGCACCCGCCCAAACAGGGAGGGGAGCCCGTGACAATTTGGAGCTTTACTCCTTTAATTAGCCATTTTTTCGTCGTTGAAATATTAGATTTATCAGCTCAATTGGAGGGTGGAAAAGTGTGCTAATAAGACTCAAGAACAAGAACGTCTTGTGGAAACATGTCATTGTTTAATTGACATGATTGAGACTCTACTTTTGTATCAGCGTTTGTTTCATTATTTTGTTCTTCATCGGGAGTGTCAAAAATAATATCTTCCAGAGTACGATCAATAATTCTTTGATATTTGCCAAAGAGTGGACGCAATTTTTGTTAGATTTTGATTAAATGTTTCATCCAAGATTTGATTTTGCATTTCCCATTTGGTAGAGGGAATAGAAATGGTATGAACCTGCCTTCCCCTGGAAAATGAGATCATAAATTGGCTCTGACACTATTTCTTGCAGCCCAGCTGATCACAACATGCCATAAGGTTGTATTCATAGGCTTCTAACTAGAAAATAGACATTAATGTCCACAAAATAAATATTATAACATATAGTACTGGTGAACAATACAGAAAAATAATAACCTACATGGACAACGAGTCATCACTTCGTGAAGATTGATCCCACCCTGAAAACTGCTTTAAGTGTAGTCCAGATGACAAAACTCCCGAAGAAAATAAAGCATTTCATGCTATTTCATATTTAGATTACATCTAACCTAAAGTGATACCTGATTTACTACAACATGCAAACAAAGCACCCGTTTTCCTGACTTTCATAAAATGAGAAATGAGGTAGACTTCATCTTTGCAAGGCAGTTTACTGAGAATGTTAACGGGATGCATTACTAATAGTCCACAGCATAGAAATTCAAGATGGCGATTCCTGAAATTGAAAAATGTAACACTATTTCAAGACCTTTCAGGACCTTACCTGTGTATTAGAATCTCAGAATAAACGACTCATCACACCCTGAATTATTATTCCCATGCCTTTAGCAAGATAACGACCAAGTATGCTCAGAAAAACACAGATTATAAACATCACATAAAATTAGAATAATTCTAGGTAACAATGTCGGTTACATCATCTGTTCTTACAAGCTGGCATCTCAGAGGACTGCCATTATTTCATAAATGTTGAATGAATTTGAAAACCTGAGCATTTATATAACACATTAATTACCAACCCTAAATATACATAACCCTGATGCCTTGTAGGCATCAAATACAGTAACCAAAGCAAACATCAGCAAAATAAGCCTTTTTGTGGGCCTTAACAAATCTAAGTAGTATCTATTTGAGACAAGGTTTGCAACCCGACCAACTATGTAACGCATTAATACACAATTCTTTGGCTTCATGCCCGGAGATTTGGCATACAAGATACATGTACATGCACTCCTTGTCATTATGTATAGTGAACAGGACAGTAGTAAGTCACAAACTTGGTCACAGACAGAACAGCACGCGACAGACAACATAACAAAATGTGAACGTGTGTGGCAAGTGCTGCTACGCATCGACAGAACCCCATCCCAAAAAAGTGTTCTTGAAGAAGATTATCATTCATCCATGAATTGAGAATGATGTGAATTCTGCTAAATTTTGATGCAACATCCACTCAAAACTGATTTTTAAAAGAATTACCACCCGACTGATTTCTGGTTTTACTAAAAATGCGTCCAATCTTGGGAATGAGCGGTTTTTTCTTCTTCAGAGACACGTAGCCATCAATAGACTGCTCACCCATCAGTGGTTCAGGAGAAGGAATCTTTATGTTCAGCACCTCGGAAAGTGATTCAGAGTACATGGATTTATTTTGTCCAAACCTGGAAGTAAGACTATCGTTATTTCCATTGTTTGTCAAACTTTGTGCAGATGCAACTGTAACAGCCCTCTTTTGTTGCTCACGCTCTCGCCATCTTCGCAGCTCACTCTCAACTGCCCTTTTGGCCGCTTCTGCCATCTGTGCCTTTTTCAGTGCTTGATCTTCTGCTGACTTCAATTCTTCAATTTCTCGATTTGCCGCTTCCAGTTTCTTCAATATTTCTTGTTCGCCTACTTTTACTGCATCAACTTGAGCCATAGCAGCACCCACCTTCATTTCTGCCAGTTCATTTGCTTCATCAACTTTCCTACTTATGGAATCGTGCTCATCTTGTGAAATTGTGATCCCGGCATGAGATCCCGATGTAGAAACCCGTGCAGCATTTGTTTTCTCAGAAAGTAATTTTATTTTCTCAATAGCTACTGCCTCTGCTGCTTTGGCTGCTTCAGCCTCCTTCAAGGCATCTTCCAATCTACTCTCTGCATTTTCAATAACAGCCTTTGCTTGTTCAGCTTCAAACTTTGCCTTTTGAGCTTCCTCTTTCATTGCTTCCACCTCTTTCTTAGCCTCTTCAGCCTCAGAGGCCAGTTGTTGCAGAGCTAGTGAGAGACCTGAAGTAGCACCTTTTGCCTTTGCTTCTGCTGCCGCAGCTGCTGCCATTTTCGATCTGCTTTTATGAAGTTCAGCATTCAGAGATGCTGCTGCTGCTTCTGCTTCTGTCTCTCTCTTTTTCAATTCATCCATTTCCTTCCTTACCTGCTCCAACTCGGCCCTTAGAGAATTCAACAAAGCTTTCAAAGAAAGACCCTCTTCTGTGGCTTTCTTCAGATTCTCTTTTGCCTCCTCGAACTCAGCAGCCACAGATTCTACAGAAGAGTCTGCACCAGACATGGTGTTTTCCCTTTTTTCAATCTCTGAGTTAAATGTACTTGGGTTTTCATCCGCACCAGAACCAGCTTTAGCAACCTTGGACTGAGATTCTTTTGCCAAATACAGCTCCTTTTGCAAATGTTCCACTTCGGCTGTTGTTGTAGCCAGCTTGGCTTCCAAGTCTTTTGAGGTATTGAGCTCCTGCCTTAAAGCATTCAATTTCTTGCTCATTTGTTCAGCTGCCTCAGCTGCTTTATGTGCTTCAGCCTCTTTTTCTGCTAGAATGGCTGCCCGTTCCTTCTCTGCTTCTATGCAAGCCAGTTTAACAAGAACAAGTGATTCGTTTGCTGTCGCGATTTCCTTTGAAAGCTCCTCCACCTTTTTAGCATTTCTTTCTTTTGCAACAGTTGCATCTTCTGCTTGTTTGATGGCTGATTCTTGGGCTTCCAAGGAAGCGGCATGCTGTTGTTTGACTTTTCTAAGCTCCTGCTTAGCAGCCTCCAACTCAACTACAGCAGAATTATACTGCTCTCTTGCAGAATCGAACTCTGCCTGCCAAACTGTATTACCAGCCTCATTATTTTCTGTATTTCCAGCTTGTAGCTCCTCTGCACGTAGCCTGGCTATTTCTGATGCCTCGGTGGCCTTTTCTTTAGATTCCTTTGCCTTTTGCAACTGGTGAGTCAAATCTTCAACCACTTTCTTGGCCTTTTCCAGCTCAAGGAGTGCTTGAGCCTTTGTAAATTCTGCATTTTTTAGCTGATCTTTTGATTTAGCTAGTTCCTTTTGAATGAGATGTAGTTCTGTATCCTTTGATATACGCCTCTATAAGCACCAGGAAACAAGAACTTCAGGAAATGGAACATGGACTAGCAAAGACAAAACAATTGCGACTTGAAAGCCTATAATCTAACCCTTACATTCAAACCATACATTCAACAAAGTTTTAGCTATAACAACAGCGAGGAAGCTGCTAATTGTGTGCATTCAAACCATACATTCAACAAAGTTTTAGCTGTTACAACAGTGAAGAAGCTGCTAATTACCTCCGCAACTGGAAGTTTAAGTTTCTTTGCATAAACTTGCCCTCCAAGAACTCTCTCTCCAAACAAGGTAACAGCTGCTTTTACTGATTCAAATGGTGCTGTTGTGTCTATCTCTGCTCTCTGGAACGTGGGAGTGGGTGTTGCACTATGAGATGTTGTGCCGCTTGCCATGTTTTGTAAAGCCTTTAGCTCTGTCAATGACATGGATCAGATTAATTAAACATGCAAATACAATATAAAAATATGGGACATCAACTGGTATTGCATAAAGAGCAAACATCAAGAAACTTTAAAAAACAAATGTTTCTGAATCTTTACTTCAAATATTTTCATGGCTTTCAATGATGATTTCTCTTTTAATTAACTGTTAGAGACAGGTTTGAACTTTGTACTGCCACTCTCATCTAATAATTGAGAATTCCTTTTGTGTTAAATTCCACTGCTGATATGCCTTCCTCATTCATATACAAGGGTAAACAAAGGTTTCCTTGTCTCATTTTAAATGATAGATCTTGGAAACGATTTTCAATTAATATTATCGAAAAAGTTTTCCGATTATAATCATTATATCAAAAAATGACAAATTCAGGCAAGTCCTCTATTCAAGGGCAATAACCTCCCACCTAACTAACTAGGCACCTCCCACCCAGGGGTGCCGTGTCCATACCCTGCATGTTGGACACATGAGACGCTAGGACAGTGTCCTAAAACAGGAAAACAGAACACATGCCAAAGAGGTCTAGGGCACATGCTTTAGACTTGTCCTAACTCTAAAACACATTTTTTCATTGCTATTTTCTCATTTTCAGCTGTATGGAAAGAGCTCTTACCGTTTTTCATTGTGCAGGTGAAGGGTAAAAAGGAGATTTGAAGGGATTCCAATTGTTTTGTAATGTTTTATTTTCTAAAAAAATTAWATCKTTATGTCTATATTTAGTTTTTGTATTGCTATTTTCTCATTTTCAGCTGTATGGAATTTTCAGCTGTATGGAAGAGTTCTTAAGGTTTCTCATAGTGCAGGTGAAGGATAAAAACTAGATTTAAAGGGATTCCAAGTGTTTTGTAAATGTTTTCTTTTCAAAACAAATTATATCTTTATGTCTATATTTCATTTTTGTATTTGTAATTTGTAATTTTTTTAGTATACCTAATCTTTATATATATATAAATATATAATAAAAAGTGTCCTCCATGTGTGTTCATGTTCAGTGTCCTCGTCATGTGACTTAGCCCTGGCAAGCAATTTGAAAATTATGTAGATTTTTGGCTTGTGACTTAGCCCTGGCAAGCAATTTGAAAATTATGTAGATTTTTGGCTTCTATATGAGATGAATTTCTAAACAGTGGCTTGWTCCCCTCAACTGAAGTTCATTAGCTGGAATAAGTTCAAAGGAAAGCACCAGAGTTCATCATTGCATATTCACATGCAGGTTCCAAAACTCATGGATCAAGTTTCAATACTTTAACACACATACACAGGCATTTTCTCCTTACGCTAATATGTATTTACTATTAATCACTTGGTAGCACATAGTGTGGAAAGTGACATTGCTCAGAGAGTACACTTTCAGAGTGTAGAGAATTGTTGCTTTGATATTTCAAACCTTTTCATCTTACAACACATCCTAGGAAATCTTGGAAGTAGCTTGGGGAAAATCCCGCTTTCTAAGTTGCTAACGATGATTAACAATCAGAGATCCCGTTTAAATCATCAAATTTGATCACAGAACATCTGGTCCTTGGCCTAATGGGCAATTCTATATTTAAAACCAGTAGAAAAAACTCTATGTATCAAATTCCAATCCTTCTTTTCACATAGGAATGCACTCTACCCTAAAACACTATGGCCAAAAAAGCTACAGTCTGCCGCTAGATTATTCCAGAAAACTTCAACATGTCCTAATTCATGGGAAAAACCAGTCAAATTAAACCTAAACACTGATTTGCTTCATGTAACCCATTGAAATGCCTAGTATCCATCACCGGGGAATTGCTTCATTAGTTAGGTCGACAGAGCGTTATGCTATCCAGCAGGATTCCATTCTTGCTGTGATTTGACCATCCGTATGGCATGAGTTTCAAAGCAACAAGGCCAGGTGCAAGTCCTAGGCAATTTTTTAAGAAAATGCTTCCATTTAACAATCAATATAAACCTATAAACCAATATGTGCGAGCGCATTTTTGACCAAAAAACAAGGGGCTGCTAGGCAGTCTCCACTAGCACTGGCTTTCCAGAAGAAAATGCCTCAAAATCTAACCAAATTAACTACCATATATAGTCAAAAGTATCATAGCGCCACATGGCATTAATATAAAAATTCAAGAGTCAAAAAATTAAACGAGGCGTCCTGTTGAGTACAAAGTTCATATAGATATTATCAACAAAATCAGAAAGGCTGAATATCATCCTGCAGAAGGGATCAAGCCAACGGCAAGGGGCTTTAGTGCCTTGACTTCCCAGCCATCAAGCTCCTGTTGCAGGGGCTTCTCAACCTCCGAGATAGCCAAGGCCAACATGGGAACTATGAATTCAGAGGCTTGGGAGGTCTACGACGCCAACTATGTCGGCACCAATGACGCTTCACTCAGTGGAAATTGCTGGGATCCGGCCAAGGGGTCCAGCAAATCTGCAGTACGCTGCTCACAATAATCCAGAAGCTGGCAAAGGTGGGCGACATCAAGCTGGATATTCTGAACCTGAACACCCCTGGACAATTTTGGCAATTCTGGGCCTCAGACAGCCTCTTTGGGCATGTTTTTTGAGGCACTCCCCAATAATGGAAAGCTTCTTTGGGCATGTTTTTTTGAGGCACTCCCCGAAAATGGAAAAAAAAATGCCTAGTACCCAAATTGTAGTCCTAAGTATCAGAGGGCAGTCTGGTTTGTGAGATTTTATATAGTAAGTTACAGCATATCATTAGCCGGTTGCAGAAATTTTATATGATCCTTTTCCGGAGGGACAAATGATAGAAACTATGTGCCAAGTACTGATTTGCATGAAATTAAGGCCATTGAAAACGCTTAGTCCTCAACTGGTAGTAACCCAAGCATTCAAGCCAGGTTATGGAGGATTCAAAACGTTCTAATACTCAGTTCCTTGGATTTGACAAGAATTTTTAAAAAGCGGGGCAGGGGACAATAACAGGAAAACTTTCCGGGCAAAGAAAAGTCAAAACCAGGCTTCCTAGCAGCTTCACAACTCCTGCATGCTTGGGAGGTCTGCAGCGGCCTCATCACAGTCTAGCCAGTTACGATTTCAATTATCTTGGTCCCAGTGATCCAGGCTCTCAAACCACTTCATAACAGATTACCACATAATGAATTACAGTATCAACAGGCACAATGGATTCACATATCAATATTTTTTCTTTCAAAGTAAGCATTCAGGATGCTCAACTTACCTGGAATCCAACAATGTCTATTGCCAAAAAACTGCCGTCCAGAGGATCAAATGGGCGCACTGAAAAGACCCCTAACAGTTAAATCCATTGCCCCACGGCTGCAAAATTTAACCAAAATACAGGGATTTCGGACTGATTGGCACCTCCATTAGAACGTATATTCCGCTGTAAGGTCTACCTCGGTGCCTCCAAATTGCAGATCGTTGTGTCGAAATTAACTCAGAATAATTTGATGGGTTTGCCAAATTAGACCTTGACCTGTAATTGATAGGAAATTTGGCAGAGTCACGGGAAATGGATGTCAAGGGCAGAAAGACTGGAAATCTGAAACGGGTATGTGTTAATCACGGCGCAGAAAGTTTCTGACAGACAGTATTCCCAAAAAAATCGTCTTACTCAGCTTCCAGCCTATGCACTATATGGTCCTAAGCACGGTCAGAACTGCAGTGCCCTCAATGACACGTGTGAAGCCGCACAACAAAGCGTGGGCGGTTAATAATGCTAGTTTTCACCATTTTCAATTATTCTATTTGCGTTTTTGTTGGGCAAGGGATGGTTTTCTACTCCTATTTTCAAGGATTTTAATTTTGGGTGGTTTTCCTGCAAGTCAGGTGTTGTTGTGATGATGAACAAAGTTGAAAATTTAGTGATTGTGCTGAGTTTTTGTGGTGGTAAGAAGCAATTGCCAACCGTAACCTGTGGATAATTTAGCTGTCATAAATTTCATTTCAAACCCCAAAAAATAAAAAAATCCAAAATATGAAAAGTCTTAGAAGGAGAGGAGTAGAGTATACAGGTGGTTTCCTGGTTTGGTATGGATCACACAAGAATTAGATTAGACGGATCTTATTCTTCATTATTCTTCTCACCACTAACATCTCACCATCATTCTTAGGGTTTGCAATATTTTTTTTTTGTTTTTCCTTTGCGTTTACTTTACTCCTGGAGCTATCGAAAAGCCAAATTTGGATCCCTCGATTTTGTTTTTGAGGGACTATTTGGATCTCTGTAACCCTATTTTTTAATACAAGAGTTTGGGATCTGGATGGATTTATCCAATAGAAAAGAATAACCAGCTACCAATCAAATGGAATTGATAGGTTGTACTAAGATCAGGAATATCCATACGTATCTAAATTAGGCTGCTTCTTTTCTATAGAGATTTGGGTTGAAGGAATGAAGCGAGAGAAGTGGGGCAGAGTATGCGTGGTTGCAACTAGAGGATTAGAGGCCAGTGAGGTGATTGTGGGGGACCATAAAGGAGAGGTTGGCTTCAAAGGGTGGAGGTTCATGGTGTAGTGAAAAAGGAACCAGTCATACAACGTGCTTCAAAATGCATATCTTAAGATGAACGCTCTCTCTACAAAAAGTGGGGACTCTCCCCACCCATTGCCCGTGCACTCAACACACCTAGTTGTCATGGTCTCTTGCCATGTGGAATTTGCTGTCAACGTACTGTCAACATACATACTTTCTGGACTGTTGTGAAAGGTTTTCCTTTTTAATTGTCATACGAAGGAATATGTTGATGGTAGGGCAAGAACATATATTTTTTTGTTTGGAAGCTCCCACATTAATTGGTGGGCCAACATTTGGCCATGATCTACAACCACAATTCCAATCATATTCTTTAGAGTCAAACACCCACCTCCCTACAAATTCCTATATGACCACCTTCTAAGTGAAGTGAAGTCTCTATTGTTGCTTCAATTAAGGTCAATTCTGTTATAAGATTCAGCGCTTCTTCTATCCATATGTGTCTTTATCAACATTATTTATATATTATTTGAAAACCAAATTTTTATGGTCATAGTGACCTCACCAGGGACATTTGATAAAATCTCCTCACCAATATCATGCCTTTTTACTATTTTAAGCACTTCTCTTTTTTACCATTTTAAACATTTTTTTTCCTAAAGATAATTTATCACTTTTCTTTTTTAACCCTTTTAAGCAATTTATTTCCTAAAAATAATTTATCAAATACAAAGGTTTTGCAGCAATAAAAATAGATTGTGCAAAAGTTGTTAATAGTATAAATATCATAGGAACCCAATTATTATTTTATTAAAGGTAATGCATCCATGTTTCCTTACAAGTGGATGTGATTATTAAATAATTATGTCATGCAAGTTTGTAAAACAAGGTAAAATGGATGGAGATGGGGTGTTTCATGCTTTCAACTTTTTTTTATATACTCGTCCAAGGTTAGGATATGATGGATATGTACTATAAAA
>ML800663.1:213263-236232 GCA_009831015.1 Picea engelmannii
GGAAAAGCTAAAGCTTGGATTATAGGATATGCCCGATACCAACAATGAATAGGCTATAGCCTGATTTGATTGCAGCGAACAACAAACAATATTGATTCGGTAGGCCCATGCTACAATCTATTGTGGCTGAAGAGATCGTCATGTTGTGGTCAATAAGGCAATTTCTATGTATTCAAAATAGGGAGGAAACTCTAAAAGAAATGACAAAACAAACTGACGCATGCGATTTTGGCACTCTGCTTTCATTCGTTGACCAATGGTGGTTCTTTGCGGCACACAACTACTCACTACTGAGGATGACTTTTGAGATCCAACGTGCTTTCAGTACATATACCCATAATCAATGCAATCAAGGCTATCAGCACTGGACAGGCTTCCATGAACTAAAAATACGGGATAGCTCATCAAATTAAGATTAGCGAGAACTCTGTTTTTGAAGCCCGACACTGTTCCTCTGTTCCTTAACAGCAGATCAAGGTAGCTGAAAACGACCATGCATTGCAGCAAGGAATCAACATACAATTTCAATGACTTAAGGAATATGAAAACACAAATCCTAGATCGCATAGCAGGACTGCTAAAAACATCGAAATCTGATCCGATAACCTAGTAAATATAAAAAGTAAAATAAAACCAAAAACTTATAAAAATGCCAACTGACTCACATACCATATTTTTCATTTCTAGATACTCATTCAGAGCCCATTGGTACTTAGATTGATTTAGCCCAAACCAATCTGCCAGATACTCGTCCACTCTTGAATGTACTGCACAACACCCCCAACCACGCATTCAATCAATTCATTAAAGCGTTTTAATAATGAAAAAAAACCTTGGCAAAACCTCTGTAAAACCCTACTTCTATACATCATTAAAATCTCAGAATCCAAACACAAGCACGTCAACAAATGGAATTTATAACAAGTTCAAATGTAGATCCATAACAGGAAATACAATTTTAAGGAGAAAAACCAATTACCATGTTGGATTTTAGCAACAACATTAGAAATCGAGCCCAAAACAGAACCGACCAATGTCTCTGGTGGGCTAGCCAGAGCAGGGGAGGCTTGGGCCTCCAAGTCCACAACATTCTTGGGCCTAGGACTGGTAGTTTCTGGTCTAGTAGTGACAGGAGGGGGCTTAATAAAAACTGTATATCTGCCCGCTCTCCCTATCAAAGGCGGGGGGTGTCCATTTTTCCGGTTCGACTCCGCCATTTTAGTCGCTGTGGTGATACCGAATGCGATCACTGGGGCAGTGAAGACGACGCCACTATGTGACTTCGTTGAGAAGATTCATACTGATCCCTTCCAGGCAAATAGGACCGCAATTCACTAGATTTCCTATTGAATGGTCGAGGCTGTGAGTTGAGAGTACCTGTACCAACAGTGGCACCGACTGCAGCTTCGACTTTGCTTTCGGCTTCAGCTTCTGCTTCTGTTGTAGCCTCAGCCTCGGCCTCATGACTGTCAAGCAACTTAGCCATCTCCTCTTTCAAGTACGCATGGCTCACTTCCAATTCATCGATTCTCTTCAGCAACTGCTCCGAAGGCTACAGAACCTGCTCCTCGGGCTCCCGGGGCTTGGAAGAACCTGAATGGGGATCCATTACTGCCAATCGAGAGGGACAAATAAACGCCTATACAACCACAGAAAGATGCTAGGTTTATGTATGAAATTGAGTTGAATGCTAGGTTTTGAAAAAAAATGCAGAGAATTGAATGCTGAAGATGCCTGACCATACCTCGTCTTCAAGCATTTGTCTTGCCGTCCTCTATTGCGATTCCACCATTGTTGTTGGGCGCGGGAGGCAGTGTCGCGGAGTCCACCGACTTTGCCGACCCTGCGTAATCTGCCCCTGTTTGCGTACCTTCCTCTCCACACAATACAATACAATAATATCGATAATGACAATAACCAGTTGATTAATTCAAATTGCATGGAAAATGACACTGCATACCTGAGTGAAGTGAAGGGTGGCAGTTGGAAGAAGTGAATTAAATATTAATTAAATCATTGGAATAAGCGAAGCTGCCAATAACACTTTAAAGTTATGAACCAATCAAATTGTAACAAATATATATATATATATATATATATATATATATATATATATATATATATATATATATATATATATATATATATATATTTATTTATTTTAAAATATATTAATACAAACTTCTTAAGTTAAACATTATAATTTCTAAAAAAAATTAAAGTCAGCCCTAAACTAATAGCAAGTCAACGATGAACTCATCGCTATTAGTCCCTGGCCTTGACAGGGACTAATAAATATAACTTGTTCATTTTGAAGTGTACTATCACTCAAATCAATGAACTAAATCATTTTGCATTATATCATAAAAATTAATGACATAGTGCAAAATATTTTATTTATGGCACATTGATCTTTTTTGTTTATGTGTGTGTGTGTGCACCACGTGTCAACTCCATGTTGAGCATGGAAGGGATCACACATTTTCTTCATACTTAGGAATAAGCCTCACAAATGTTATATATATATATATGATGATGATGTTAACCACCACCTCCATCATTATATATAATATTGACATTGAAATAAAAATTTTCTCCCTCATACTCGACTCTACAAAGTGTCTCTTTTTTAAACTTTCAATTACTATATATATATATATGTGTGTGTGTGTGTGTGTGTGTGTGTGTTTTGGACTCTTCCTGCATGCACTAGAGTACCAATTGGTAATGATTCCTAATAGACTATATAGCAAAAAATGGAAAAGGTCCAAGTTGTGTTGTGTATGGTAGTGAGATGAGAGTTTCATAACTAATTAATCGTTGGATGATGTACCGAAGGTGTTTTGTAGTGGGAAAATCGGTTGAGTCATGAGAGAAATTCATTGGGTTGAGTGTGCTACAAGCATATAGTTGGTTTCTTTACCTTGGAGGCAACATCTACAATGGATTCCGATGGTAGGGTGATGAATCACTCTTACATAGCTAGTTTCTTGGACAATTTTATTTAAAAATAAGTTTTCACTTCATGTTTTAGTTTTTTATAAATTAACTCTATTTTCATGTTATGATGAATTTGTGTATGCCTTGTTGTGTGCCAATGCCTAAAAATGATTATGAGCATTTTTAGCAATGTTTCCCATAATTTCAATTAGTGTGCATTTAAAGTATTATGTTACATCTTTAATTTTCCACTTAAGCATTCATTTGTAGCATATTGGGTTTCTTTTGGAAACTAGGTCCCTTTTTACATGGTGAATTTGGTTGGTTAATGGTTGAAAATTGAAGTTGAATCAAGTGGTTACTTGTTGTTGGCTAGGATAGCATGGATGGGTATACTACATAGTGGTATCATAGCTAGGTTGCAAAATTGAGACATTTGGTAAGGTTAACATTATGGATTGAGAAAGTTAGGAAGGACTCAAAGTGGTTTGGGTTCAAGACCCATGGAAATGGTGAACCTATAGCTTTTGATGAGGTCCTCATGATGGATAATACACATCAAGGGAAGATAATTATGGTTGCAAGGGAGAGATCAATTAGGAACATCATGACCCAAAAATTTTATAAGGAGCCAAAGCCCTTCTTGTGGATAAGGAAATTGACAAAAGGAGTATTATAGTCAAATTGGGGATGACATCAACATAATGTCAATGATGAACACATGGAATTAAAGTATGCCTCTAAGGAAGGAAGGGTGTTACAGATGACACTGATGTGCACGCCATAATATGAGTGTTACACCAAAGGTGCACAATCTAGAGCATACATCCTCACACACACATGAAAGTATGGGACTACATGTTGTCCATATGGGACAAAGATAACACATGGCACATATACATAGCTAAGAGAGGAAGAGGGTGTCACAATGAACCCAAGGTGTAGAAATAGTCAGAACAAAGGTAGATCAACGACTTGTGCAACCCAAGGTCTATGAGGGTGTTAGAGAACTTGGATATGTGCATGTCATTGGATCATAGGAGATTGATGGTCATGTGAGGTCATGCAAGGATTGATGGGAAAAGTACCTATCAAACCACATACAACAAAAAGGATGGCACTTGGAAATGTCATGTAATTGGTGTGACAAGGGTTCACAAGGAGATTGATGGGAAAATAAAAGGCTAAGAAAGGAGTTAGAAGCTAGAGGAGAATGTGGATTTACAAAGACTCTGAGTGGCCCTTAGAAGTCAAAGGACCCTTGGATATCATATTGAATTAGTAATAGTCCCATAGAGAAAAAATATTTATGGTTTTTCTTCATGGTGGCATGTAAAATCAAATCAATAAGAGAGTCAATGTGATGATTATTAATGTTGTTGATGAAGAAAATTGTTCTTGTGCATTATTTTTGTAGCTTAACTTGGGTATTAAATTTTTAACAACAAAGTTATTAAAATTTAGTAAGAAAACATCTTCTAAAGCCTTGAAATTTTAGCTTAGAGATCTTGTTTAAGCAAGCTCACAATTGTTGGAAGGCTCTTTTAAAGGTTCTATTTTGGGAAAGTAATCCTCTCTTGCTAGAAACAATAGCAGAATAATTCCCATAGTCTTGATTGGAATGATAAATTGTCAACATGGATGATGAAAAATACCCCTATGATTATGAAGCATATGACATGGATGGAAATTTTTATGATGGGAATGCAGAAGTTTAGTCCAATGGGTGCATAAATCAAGAGAGCCCCGAAGATATTGTAGAGACCATGAAAACCTTAAGAGTGGAAATTTGAATATGCATAGAAGTTAATGAAAGGCTAATCATGACTCAGGGGGAGAAAAACCATCTTATTGTAGATATGCTCCAAAGTTTGAATAACATACAAAGGAAATTATAGTGTCGGGCTACAAAATCACGAAAATAATCATTTTAATTATTAACCAGGGGGTGTTGATGTGAAATGGATCATTATATAATTTTTCATCTAGTTTGGTCCTTTATGGGTGGAAAAATTGGAGCTATTGGCCTGTAGATCCCATTTTAGGGTCAAGTATCGTGTTGGTGATTTGGGGTCTATAAACTTTTGGAACTTGTTTTTTAGGACTAAATGACAATTTTTGGGGTCAAAACTTTGCAACCAAAGTTCAAAGCCTCTCAACATTGTTATAAATGTCAAGAGATTTCTAATGACATGAAGATCACCTTAATTAGAGTTCATATGAGGAAGTTGTTCCTCTCACAAGTTGACATATCTTGTTGACCATTGTGATACCAAGTGGATGCCACATCAAATTCCATTACTCACACATGTAGAACTATTTACATGTCGAATTTCAAGAAGATTATAGAGGGTCCAAAACCATAACCCTAATTGGGATTTGAAGCATGTAAAAACCATAACCCTAACCCTAGACGACTATTAGGCCACGCTAAATATTGGGTCTCTAGGATAGGAAGGGGCTCCATTCTTATTATATTTTTTATTGATACATAGTAGAGTGGAGCATCTGGGAGTGGGATATTGAAGTAGAGCAGGGGAAGTAGAAGATCTTGTAGCAACCATATAGGCCACAATGTCCATGGAAACTCCACAGTGAGTACACTTTCTTTGCATTTGCATTTCATAACTGAGAAGAAAAGAGGAAGGCATAGGCCTCACCTTCTAGCTAGGTATTTCCCTTGTTGGATTTTTCTAGGGGTCATCTTATGTTCATTATGTGGATGGTGCGTTATTTTCTTAGTTTCTTTCATTTAAGTTTCAAGTTATTTTAATGTTTTGTGCGCTAAGATAGTAATATTAAATCTAAAATCTAAAGTAAAATACTTCATAATAGGAGATTGTAGAATATTGTAAGATCTATTGTGATGAACTATTTTAGTGGAATATCCACAACAATTTATAGATCATGCATACAAAATTTAAAGGTGTTGTGTACTATGTATGCAAACCACATAGATCTAATCCACTAAGAAAAGAGATGTCGAAGAGTTCTATATGTCTTAGTTTATGATGTAGTAGTAAAGTACTTGACTACCTATGTGCTAACAAAAATAAATAAGTATAGCTTCATTCAACATAGTCCTAGAGGAGTGGCTCTTCTTATCATCTCTTCATGCAGTTTTCTTGAAGTAAGATGATCTATGATATCATTATGCTAATGAAAATATGAGGAGCTAAGGTAAATAACATTTTGGTTATTGATTGTGTATTCACTAATTGAAGATAGCATTAATATCTACAACCATTAAAACAACGAACCCATGAAACCATATAATTAATTAATGTAATTAGAAGCTATACTATCAATGAATGAAAGAAAAATAAATCAACAAGATTGTAAACAATTGAACTAAATAGGAATGTAACAATACTAAGATAAACATGAATATAAATGTTGGAGAATCAAAAGCTTAGGTAGATCAAAGAGCTAGTATGCTAAGAGATAGGTGATTTCTAAAGACACCGTTATAACACTTAAGCACAATTGAGCATAGCTCATCATATATCACATATTCATTATACACATTTGTTCCCACATATTTATATCAACACATAAGACCATCTTATATAGCACAAATATGTAACCAACTCCCTTGAGATGAGGAAGACAAGGTTCACATAGATCACGAGGGAACACAACAAACTCCTCAATATTATGCATTGTTATGTGCATCATTTAGTTTTTCCATTCTAACTACCTGACCAGTTGAAAGCTTAGTTGACCATCTAGTTGGTCTCCTAGTCGATACCTCAATTAACTCTCTTAGTATACTATTGACTATTGGATGAGTATCTCCAGAAGATCCATAGGTGTAATGAACCTACATAGCCTACTATTCCAACACCCCCCCATCAACACAACACTTTGGAGATCCAAGAGGTGAAATTACTTTTGTACACTCCCCCATAATTGCATCTTCTTGAAGCCTAAGCACATCATGAAGTTTCAAAAACTTATATTCCAAGAGGGGCTTCATAAAGATATGAACAACTTGATCGTTTGTATTACAATAAATAGTATTCACAACATTTTTGGGTACTAATTGTTTCAAATAATGAGCATGAAGCTCCACAAGCTTCATTTTTTGTGTGCAACTGAATTCTTTGCAACCTATATCACACTTTGATTATCATAATACACCATAGTAGATGTCTCGATTGAAAATCCAAGTTCACCCATGAGATATTGAATCCATATGACCTATGTGCCAACATGCATTGCACCATGATAGTCTACATTTTTGGTCGATAAAGAAACCACCTTTTTATTTTTACAAGACCAAACAATGGGTCTGGATCCAAGTCAAAACACATAGCCAAATGTCAACTTCCTATCATCACCATCTCCATCCCAATTCTAGTGACTCATTTTAACCAAATGAGTGGTTCACTTTGCCACTTTAATACTTTACACCATTTTGGTAAGTTCCCTTGATATAACAAACAATTATCTTTGTGACTTTGAGGTGACTTTCTCATAGATCCTACATAAACTGATAAACCACATTGAAAACAAAGGAAATATTAGGTTGGTTGTGATTTAATACTGACAATATATCTATAGAGTGTGGCATGGAATTTTGGAGAGTCACACTCCTCGATTAGATTCACTCTCGACTAATAAGTTGTAGCACAGGGTTTACTATCTTCCATTCTGATCTTCTATAAAATATTTGGCACATATTTAGGTTGAGAAATAAATCTACCATCATCCATATATAAGACTTGGATGACCAAAAAGAAATGCAATAGACCAAGGCTAGTCATCTCAAATGTATTTGCTAATTGTTTCTTCAAACCCAAAATTGAATTATCATTGCTTCCTAAAATAACTAGGTCATCCACATACAATGCAACAATTAATGTTTCACCATTTACATGCAATACATAGATATTGTGATTTGATTCAGAGCATTTGAAACCAATATTGAGGAAAAAGTAGTCTATCTTTCCATACCATGCCCTAGGGGTCTATTTCTTCAATTGACACACAAGACTTCCATCCTTCTCAAAACTTGGGGGTTGCTCCATATAAATATCTTTAGTGAGATCACCATATGGAATTTTTTTTTTGACATCCATCTGATGTACCTCCCATCCAAAGTGAGAAGCAAGTGAAAGAATCATTCATATAGATTTTGTTAGCACCAGAAGTCACCCCTGGATTGCGGCAGAGGTAAGCCTGATACCCATCAGTTTGTATGTCACAATAAGTAAATATAAAGGCAGTCTAAAGCACCATCAAAGACCATATCTGATCATTGTGTTCTCCTAGGGGGTTGTAGCTGTAGCCAGAGGAAGTCACACTGAAACAACGGAGCCGACACAGTGGATTTGCCTCAGTGGAGTCGCCAGGTGCAAGCACAATCTTCAATGGTTCTGATACCTGTTGCACCTTCGGAATTAGAAGCTCGTTGTCATTCTCCCAGGGAAGATATATTCACTTTCATCCCCGACAACGGTGCCAGAAATGTTAGCACCAGAAGTCACCCCTGGATTTCGACAAAGGTAATCCTGATACCCATCAGTTTGTATGTCATGAGAATTAAATATAAAGGCGGTATAATGGACGCAGACTCAGGATGGTATCGTTCTAACTCAGAAAACTAGATCGAAGAGCATAAGCAGGTGAGGTCTTGGTCTAACTTCAGTCAGTAAGTTGGTATAGTGGTGAGTAGTGGAAAGAAATCAAGGAGAGTGAAGAGGTCTGCTATGGACATCTGGTCTTCCAGCAACCTCAGGAGGAAAAATTCAGAAAACAAGATCCTCTTGGTTCAGAATTTCGAGGAACTGAATGAAATTATCACTGCATTGAGATCAAACATACATCAAAATTCAATAACAATAGCCTGATTGGATCATCCGTGCCTGAGTCATTCAACGTTAGGGAAAACACAAGAAACTAATTAAAACTAGTCGCGATGCCACTGTGATCAAACCTACATCACAAAGACAAAACTGCCCTCGACTGGATCATCCATGCCCAAGTGTTTTAACATAGCTTTTATAGAGATGTGAGAAGAAGCTGACTTACATTAAACAAGAATTCTCAAACACAAATACATAACCAAAATCCAGAGGCTTTGCTAAAACTTTACAATGTGGGAGCTTAGCTCAACCATCGACCACAAAAAAATATTATAACTGAGTATTTATACTCAGAACAACTTGTGGCTCTCAGAGACATGATCAGACCACTGCATTCAAATCTTTGCGTTGTCTTCTTCTTCTATCAGACTACACATTCTTTCCTATGTCAGATGCAAACTTAGACAGTATGGGCTTTACAAGAAAATCCATGACAGGGAACTTTCGGCTGACAGTCTGCCCCCCATGGCCAGGTCTTCCATGTTTTCCATTTATGTGGTGAAATGAGGCTTCAACCACCTTCCCCATTTTCATTAACTACCTTCACCAAGACTGGGACAAAATCTGAAATCCATGAATGTTCTAGGCAATGCCCATAATTCCTTTGAGTCAATTCTGGCGCCCTGAGGCCGTGCAGATCTTTCTCTGTGACCAACTTGGGTGCTTTGGTCTTTTGCATAGCTCCTTTTCATCGCCCCACATGACCTTGGGCTGTGACCTTGCGCTTATCCCATACAAAATATTAATATTTCACATTTCGGGAGTCTTCGCCCCACTTGATTCACAATGTCCTGATGCCTGAAACCGCGAAACGGTCTGTATGGATCGACAGTCGGACCTTCTTAGGACTCGATGGCCACGATCATTTCCTTGAACTCCCTCAGTCGCTTATCGCTTAGTCATGCTCTTACTTTTCTTTTGGACCCACCTTCCATGTGATCGCGGGCTGCGATCGTGGGCCCAACCTTCAAGTGCGTCGCGATTTTGCGTTTAGTGAGTTCACGAGGTGCTTCATGCTCAAACCTCCAAGTCATGAAATTGCGATCCCTTAGATCGGGTGCCACGCGTCCCCTTTGATCGGACGACCCAGATCACATCGACATTTTGGGACCTCATACCATTGACACTTCTCACCTCGATCCTTTCGGGAAGACTTTCTCTTTGGATCAGATCTTGCACCACATGCCCTTCTGAAACAGACGGCCTAGATCATATTGTGACCTCGCATTTCGCGAGTTCTCATAACTCATCCCATTGAATGCTCCCTTCTGTGAGTCAACGAAACGTTATTCTTGCGCCACATGTCCTTCCCAGGATCGGTGGATCAGATCGGCCTCACAATTCTAGAACTTTGTTCGACGCTAAACTTGGTGCAACTGCATGATTTTGATCACCTGATGGCCGTCAATCTGATCTGCTTGAAGGATCTTTGCCATTGAAAGTTGATCTTTGCTCGCTCTTTGATTTATGTCCACCTCAAATTGCTTCAAGTGTTGCACTTGGTGGTTGTGACTGGGGTTTGTGAACGACTACTTGGATGACTGGCTGAAGGCTCAGGAAGCTAAAAGGATCAGCGATAGGGATAAGGATAAAATTGATCGCCACTAGGGGAAAACATAAGGGCTTAGGACCAATATATTTCAGGCGATCTGATGAGGAAAATAGGTTGATCAAATGAGTAGATGCAAACAGAAGAAAGACTACAAGCCGGGAGAGAAAAACTACGATTGGGTTTGCAAAAGGAGGAAAAATAGGCAAAAATCATAGACCCAGGTAGAAACCATAACTCTCAAGACCTTGACAGGTTTATGTGCTAACCGAGTTCATCTTTACAACCAGTGTAAATTTCTCAGTGTAGTTGATGCCTTCTTGCAAAGAAAATCCCTTAGCCACCAAATAAGCCTGATGTCTTTCAACAACACCTTCAATTTGGTCTTGTATACCCATCAACACTTCACCACATTCTTTTCTTGCAATTGAGGGACTTAATCCCATGTGTCAATCTTCATTAAGGAATGATACTCATCAACCATAGCATACTCTCATCCAGGTCAACCCTATGCATATTCATATGTATCTAGATCACATTTCTCTAGCACATGTGTCATTAGAGAAAAGCTACCATGTTATTTCTATTTTTTGGTTTTCCTTGAGTCATTAATGTCTCCTACATTATCTCTAGTGGCTTCATTTGTCTCGGTAGCTCGTCATGGGAGAGAAACTCCAATTATTGAAGGAGTTCCAAAACAAGATCATCATTTCTAGAATGAATAGGGATCCTAAATCTTGTAGTCAATTATATTGTGATAGGTCAACTATAGTTCGAAATAAATAGAAAATTCGATTATCCAATTGATAGTCCCATGAAGTAGCTAGCTGATCCATAATTCCCCATAATTTCCAAAGGATAACTACAAAACAAGCTAGAAGAGGAGTTCCATAGTGTGATACCTGAGGTATTCTAATCAAAGATAACATTTCTTCTACATATTATCTCTTATTTTATAGAGTCAAACAATTTGTAGGCCTTAAACTCTTTAGAGTAGCACATCATGATACATGCATGACTCTTTGCATCCAGTTTCTTCATTATTTCATCTAGAATATAAGCATGTGCTATGCATTCAAAATTTCTGAGATGTCTAATTAAGGGTTTCCTTCCACTCCATTTTTCAACTAGAGTCACATTTAACACAACTTTAGTTGGAATCAAGTTTAACAAATAGTTTGAGCAATAGACAACTTCTAGTCAAAACCTAGTCGAAATAACTTTGGCCTTAAGCAAGCAATGCACCATATTGACCAAAGTCTGATTCTTTCTTTTAGCAACACCATTTTATTAAGGGTGTGTAAGGTACAAATATCTACCAAGAGATGCCATTTTATGACAAGTAACTTTCAAATTCCTTTCCCACATATTCTCTTCCATTGTCAGATCTTAAACATTTCACAGGTCAACCACAATGCCTTTCAACAAAATCCTTAAATTCCTTGAATTTTTCAAATACATGACTCTTATTCTTCAATAAATACACCGAAGTATACCTGGAGAAGTCATCAATGAAGGTCAATACATACCTTACACCAATTAGTGATGTTTTTTCAGGGAAAATAGGTCACTACAAACATGTTCTAGTTGAGACTTTTCTCTCCAATATTTCCCTATTTAAAAGGCATGCATCCTTCAGATAATCCATTTGGGGGGAAAAATTAGGTAGTCTAATAACCATGTTGTGTGTCATCATCAGTTTCAAGATTCGATGTCTTATTATTCTGGTCGATGCAGTTTCATTCTTTCTCCTATTAACCTCTTTCTCTATAAATTTGTTGATCTTTTCCCTTCATCAAATGGGCTCGTTGCTTGACCTAAAGTTTCCCTTAATAAAGAAAATTTTCCAATGCCCTAATTAGTAAAACAAAAAAAGAGTCAAATGAGTAATCCTTACCATCATCTTTTCTGGAGGTCCAAGTGGCATATAATGTCAAACTGAACACATGTGGTGTCTTCAAATTAATCAGGATCAATTCTATGAGATGACCATCTTTCTTGGGATTTTTTTTTTCCAGATTCACTCAATTTCAACTAAATTTTCTTTACACAAGCTAAATAATCTTCAATTCTTTCAAAAGAAAGATGATCTAGTGATTTGTAAATGGAATGACTATGGCATGTCTGTCTCACCAACACATATTCTTCTACGGAATAAAATTATGATTTCTATCTTGATCTTCTTTGACTGGTTGTAATCCTTGCAATATTCCAATCAATAGTCGAGTCAACCAAATAATAAACCCATCAACCACACACAAGTTGAGTCAACCCAATGACTGTTTATTTGAATTCTTTGATGGTGGGTCGAATTCTCTGATGGTCATGTCAAATTATTTGATGGTTGGGTTGAATGCCTTGATGGTCAGGTCGACCAAATGAAAACTCAGTTGACTAAATGAAGGAAAATTGACTACAAGAGAAACCTAGTCAAAATGAGTCGACCGATGGTTGGAAATAAATTATTAGAGGGTGCTTTTGGCAACCAACAACAATTGAAAACTTCTGGGGGGTGAATTACGTAATTGGGGAAGAAGAAAAACATATGGAGGGTATGTAAGCTTGCCCAAGTAAGTATAAATTCTCCCAGGTAGTAAATAAAATGCCCAGGGCTCCGTAAATTTTCCCAGGTAAGTTTAAATTCATATAGGAAACAAAATAATGTTATGTATAGCCAATGGGAAGAACAAAAACGCCCAACAATAATAAATTATGTGCACTAGTGCTACAGGATGGAAATTTACTTTAACAAACTATGCATAGAACATTGCAAATCATATCAAAAGTACCCAAAGAATAAAATGCGCTAACTCACAGATATCAACATTTAAATGAGATTATTTGATTATTCATGGGAGAAAATTACAAAGGGGTGAGCTACATATAGACTCTATGTATTGCTAGTCCCTGACAATACTAAACTGCAAAGGCCAAGGCTTAGAGACACCTTCGGTTAGAGTGAACGGGCACATTAACTCCTTCGTCTAGACAAATTCAAGCAGGCTACCCTCTTCGATCTCTAATTTATGCTATTTTCCTCCCCTATTTCTCCTTGCATCTCCCCATCCTTCATATTCAATGCTACTCTCATTACTTTTAATGGGATTCTCTTGGAAGGCCAATAGTCACAGATGTTCATTTCACCTTCCCATTATGCCAGAAGATCAAATAAAATGAAAAAAAAACATGTTTATTTACAACATTTACAAACATTTTCCAAGATCCAATTTATATCACACCTCCTCATTTGAAGGCTTTTGGTCCCCAAAAGCTGGATCATTAAGGAGACAGAAGCACAAGGCTTCCATTTTCCTCTGCATATTCACCATTCGATTGCTGGCAAAGGTGGCTTGTTTCCTGCTTGTATTCCCTTGTTTCGTTGATAGAGGAGTTGTGCTCTCTCTCTCTCTCTTGATGTGCTTTGATGAGGTATTCCTTGCCACCCTTGACAAAGTGGTACTTTTTTTCTCTCATGTAGAAGGTAGCATCCCTATCTCACAAGTAGGGGCTACCCAACATCACTTTGTAGGCATCCAATGGTGCAACTTCACATTCTACCTCATTAACATAGTTGACACTAATGGAAAACTTGATTTTACATCTTCGAGTGATTCTCATAACAATTTTCCCTTGCAACCATACTAGTGGACTTGTTTGTACTAGATCATAGGTTTCTATACCAAGCTCATCGACTAATGTTCTAGAAACCAGGTTACATTGAGAACCATTATCAAACAAGGAATTTACCTTTCGGTACTTCACTTGAAATTTGATTTGGAATAATGCATGTTTATCTCCACTCGCTTTTGGTTGTTGTGATAAACTATGGATTCATCCATATCAAAGGTGATTTCTATTTCTTATTATTTTATCTCAATACCTATCTTTGATTTCCCCTTGGAATTTAGTCACTTTGGACGCAATTCTGAATGAATTTTCCAACACTTCTCTTCTGTGTGTCCATCTACATCGCAATGTTTGCAATGTCTATTAGGATCCATACTTTTCTCAACTATGGCTTCTATCGTCCTGTCTCCTTTCTTATTGGTTTCTTCTTGTCCCATGTGATGTGGTCTTTTCCCTGATTCAAACTCAATGTAGAGAGCCTTCTTGCTTGCCTCATCTATGCTTTTCACACCATGAAGCTAGAACTATCTTCAGATATGGCTAAAACTTCCCCCAAGGTACTTCGTCACCACCCCCAGATCTTCCAAAGAGATACCCAACCTGATGGCCTGCCTCCTGAACTCAAAAGTGTACTCTTTCACTCCTTGTCCTTGTTCTTTCCAAAGGTACTGCCACTTCATGAGTTGTTCCTCTTCGTAGCCTATGAGATATAATTGTGACTTGAGTAATGCCTTGAAGTCCTCCCATTTTATCACCATGGGATTCTTGCCCATCCTTAGTGCATGCACATGACTCTCCCACCACAAAAGATCATGTTCGGTCATATTCAAACGAGAAAAGGAGATCTATTGTGTTTCTTGGATTTGATAAAGACCAAAATAAACTTCCAATTATTTCAACTAGCTATCCAAGGCTTCAACATTAGTTTTTCCATTAAACATGGGTATTCCAAGCTTCTCTTCAACTTTGAAAGGAACACTAGAAGATGGAGAAAAGTTGTTGTCATTACCTGAGTTTCCAAGCGTCTCGCCTTTGGAACCTCATGGACCAGAATTATGTTCTTCATGCCCAATCTATGTTGAGTGTTCTTCCTTACCCTTCATTACTAGATGTTGTATCACAAAATCTGTTAATGTAACAATGCTTTACTCCAACTAGGCCAATCTAACCTCTTAATCTTCCCTGCCATCTTCTTCACGATGATTCCCTTCCATTGAAGGTGATTTGTTTCTTTGTAGGCCTAACATCAATGCTTTTTCCACTATTTTGGTATTGGATGTGGGTGTTTACCATGTAGGTTTTCTCCAAGCCTTCAGAACTTGCTCTGATTCCATTTGATCTGTTATATGGAAGGCCAATGGCTTGTTCATCTCACCAACACAGATTTTGTTGTGGAATAAAATTCTGATTTCTATCTTGATCTTCTTCGATTGGTTTTAATCCTTTCAATATGCCAATCAATAATCAATTCAACCAAATAATAAACTCGTCAACCACCCACAAGTTGAGTCGGCCCAATGACTATCTAGTCGAATTCTTCGATTCTCACGTCGAATTCTTCAATGGTTGGGTCAAATTCTCTGATGGTCGGGTTGAATGCCTTGATGGTCGTGTCAACCAAATGAAAATACGACCAACTAAATGAAGGAAAATCAACTACAAGGGAAACCCAGTCGGAATGAGTCGACTGGTGGTTGGAAATAAATGCTTAGAGGGTGTTTTTGGTAATCAACAACAACTAAAAACTTCTAGGGGGAGAATTGTGTAACTGTCGAAGAAGAAAAATGTTTGGAGGGTATGTATGATTTCCCAAGTAAGTATAAATTTTCTCATGTAGTAAATAAAATGCCCAGGGGTTCGCAAATTTTCCCAAGCAAAAATTCATCCAAGTAAGTTTAAATTCATCCAAGCAACAAAAGAATGCCATTGGGAAGAATAAAAATGTCCAACAATAATAAATTATATTCACTGGTGCTACAGGCTGGAAATTTACTTTAACAAAGTTGCATAGAGCACTGCAACTCATAACAAAAGTACCCAAAGAATAAAATGTGTTAACTCATTGATATCAACATTTAAATGGGATTATTTTATTACAATTGGGAGAAAATTACAAAGGGGCAAGCTATACACAGACTCTGTGTATTGCTACTCACTGACAATACTAAACTGCAGAGGCCAAGGCTCAGGGACACCTTCACTTAGAGCGAACATGCACATTTACTCCTTCGTCCACTCAACTTCAAGCAGGATACCCTCTTCGAGCTCTAATTATTCTAGTGTCCTTTCCTATTTCTCCTTGCATCTCCCCATCCTTCCTCTTCACTGTTTCTCTCATTAATTTTAATGGGATGCTCTTGGAAGGCCAACAATCACAACTGTTCGTTTCACCTTCCCATTGTTCCAAAAGACCAAATACAATTAAATAAAACAAAACATGTTTATTTACAACATTTACAAACATTTTGCAAGATCAAATTCGGATCATCTAGAGAGATCAACTCTTTCTCAACTTGCATAATTTGACTTTCATTGATTTTATCAAACAAAATATTCAACTTCTTCCAAACATCATTTGGGAAGAAAATCCCGCTTTTATTAAAACAAATCTCCCTAGAGATGTAGGTTGTTAATCCTCATACAACCTAATTATTTTTCCCATCGATGATAATATTTTATTGGTCATCTTTAGAATCTGCAACCATGATTTTTGTAAACTACCACAATGTTTTACTCTTTAATAAGGTTTCCATATCTTATGCTGAAATTCAATGTTTATTTTCCATTGATAACCATGGGCTTTGGCTTGGAAATCATAATGTTGATCTATTGATCTAATCCTAGATTCAATCTGCAAGTCAAAACCTTGAGTCAATCTACCAAACAGATCTGACTCACCAGGAGCATGTACAATTGACAACCTTCACAAAATTATAGACAACATGCTACATAACCACTATCTTTGATACCATGTTGGAGATTTAGAGGATTAAGTATATTAGTGAGCTAGTATTCGAAGAGAGAGGTGGTGTCTAAGGACAATGTTACAACACTAGAGAACAACTGAGCATAGCTCATCATAGATATCACATATTAATTATACACACTTTTTCACACATATTTAGAACAACCCAGAGGACCATATTATATAGAACTTAGATGTAACAAACTCCCTTGAGGTGAAGAAGACAAGGTCCATATAGATTGGTGAGGGTGCATAACAAATTCCTTGATTTATGCCTTGTTCTTCCCACTAGTTGATTGTTATGTTCTAACTGCTTGACCATTTGAAAGCTTAGTCGACCATCTAGTCAATATCAATCAACCTCTTAGTCAACTATCCTAGTCCAATGTTGTCTATTGATTGACTGTCTCCAAGATATCTAGAGGTTTGATGAACATGCATAGCCTATTATTCCAACAATAAATAGACTAACTGAGAAAGAATATAAACAAGATAAACTAAGAAGAATAAAGGGTTTGTGGTGTACTCCCCTTGAGTGGTCCCTACCCAAGGGAGTCGTACAATCCCTGTAAAAACTTTTTAACTCAAAACCAAAGCTAAATCTTTATTAAACATTGGTGCAAATATTACATATATTAAAAACTTTGTTCTTAGTTGAACAATTTGGACTAGATTCACAACATGAAAAGTAGAAAAGATTGAAACTCTAGCTCTTCCATTATGAGCCATATATATACTGAAGTTCTTAGGATCCTTTACTAGAAAATATCTAACATTATATGAATCAAATCCTTGAATGCCAAGAGGCTATCTACCCAATTGAACTCTCATTCAAGTGCAATTGAGTTTGGATATTTATTACTTTCTTCTCTTACTATACATAATCTAAGATGTAGTTGATATTTGGAATTTAAAATCCAACTGAATTAATGAATGTCTCTTGGAGCTTGACAACCTTCCTAGCCATCCTCGTGAATTAAGGTGACATGATCCCACAAATTCCGCCTTTTTCTTTCCAAATCAGAATTCTTCTTAGTTTTTATAGTTGAAGTAGTTGTATAGGGAATACAACCTCTTCTTGGTGGTTGACATGTCAAATTAAATCCAATAATTGGTAAAATGAACTCTACAACATACCCTAGGATTTCAATCAATGTTAGTGCATATAATTTCAATCAACATAATAAGCTAAAATACACAAGACACACCACACATTCATAATGTTGCTTTGAAATTAACCCAAGCACATCAATTTAAATAACATATCTTAAACAATCTCTAAATTGTCCATTAAGTAATATTTTGGAGATATCTTAGGTATTTGAGGCTACTAGGACGTGATTATGAACAAAAATAGATATGAAAATATGAATTAGATCATTGGATAGTCACATGGTTCATCATACTCCTGAATTAAATGGTTGCATACCTTTGTGCAACATATAAAAAAATGAAACCAAAATTGATGATGTGCCATGGTGTTACTCCTCTCTGCACAATTCCCTAAGATCATATGCCATGAAATGGTTGATGGCATCATTGCTATGATAGCCTACTTCTTTCTCCACCTCACTCCCTCTCTTTTTTTCTCTATGGGCATGTCAATTTATACTAAATATATACATGATGGAGTTGGGTGTAAGAGTAAGGGAAATCTAAACCTTAGGCATATACAATTCAAACTCACTCTTTTAAGACTATCAACATAAAACTAGGACCTAGCTAAGGTAACTCTGAATCCTAGAAAAAAGTGTGGCACTACTCGTTTTAATTTAGGGGTGAGTTCCTCCCATTGAAATTGATAAATCTACAACAACTTATCCCCTGATTTTTCATAATCATGTGATGCTATGATATCTCTTCCTATTGTATTTCTTTCAATATTGTGATAAACTTTGCATCTGAAATCATCTGGGCATGGTTTTTCAACACTTCTCTAGGCATAGTGCTCTCATCCCTCACCCAAAGGATTACAATAAGCTCTTCTTATTTATAATTCTGAGTCTTAATGAATCTACTCTCTTCATTCTACATATAAGAGAAAAAAATCTTAGTTCCACATCTCCCACATATGGATTGAGAGGCCACTTTAAAGGGCAAGGGAGTGCACAATTGTGGAGATAAAATTTCACATAAATTATTTTATTTGTTAGGAAAACTATGATAATCCTCGATGAACACTTTACGGTTATCCAATTGAAGTGGCAAGTGGCCAACAATCCTATGCAATTGAAAATTATACCATTATTCCCTAAAATATAGTGGATAGGTTCTGGTTGATGGTCTGTATGATAATAATTCCTCTACAAACTTTACATTTTCAATACTTGAACTTTCCAACAACACAATATTCTCTTTCCTATATTCGGTTTCCTTCCTTTGGTTTTCTAGTTCTACCCTCAAGGTTAGATTCACATTTTTTATTCTCTTAATAATGTCTAGGTTATGCATTTTCAATATATGAGACTCCTCTTAAACAATAGTACCTACTAGTGTTTTTCTAGGGAGATATATCCTTTGGTATTTGATTGAGATATTAACCTCCACTTGGTATTTTCTATTTTTTCTTCTCTAAGTCACTCCATGAATTGCTCATATGATCCGAATTATTTTCGGAACGAAATGAAAGCACATATATTACAATAAAATACTCACGAAAATTTCTAGAAACAGAGAAATAAAACATTACATGATTTCTATTAATGAAATAATTGTAAAGAGAATGTAAAAATACAGAGTGCAAGACTCACTAGAATGGTGGAAGCTTTATCTCTGAGAAGAGATGTGATGGCTACGCTCATTCATTAGAAGATGATTAAAATGAGGCTCTAAAGGAATTTTTATGATAACATGAATTCCAAAACCCTAGACATCCAAAAACCTAACCTTGGGAGATGGAACACCAAAAGTCATGTGGGCCATGTTGGGGTAATTTTGTACATTAACTTCCTGGGGTTGTAACTTTTGCATACGATATCCGTTTTAGACATGTGATAGCTAGTTGGAAAGGTAATTTTAAGGACTACACATTATATCATTAAACTCCAACTTTTTCTATAGTTTGACCATGCAAATCCAAGAACACACTATTTAGAGCCCCAAAATGGCCCTGGAAGTACAAAAAGATGAACCAACATGAAAAATTTCAAAATAAGCCAGTTGGAATAGGTGGACGACCACTAATATCTACCTGGATGTTGTGAAGGGCTTCAGGACAACCCCATAAGTGCATAACCCATAATTAAAAAGAAATGTACCCATTACAGAGAGACGTGTTGAACTGAAAACTATCCCGATGAGCTAGTTGGAATATGAAACAGGTGGGTGGCCACCAATATCCACCTGAATCATCATATTCCCTTGTTGTCATGGAAACATATTTTGGACTCCCCTCAATGTCCCACAAGTCTGGTGTAGGGATTTGAAATTGTTCCTTCATCCTTGACCTAGGTTCCTTACTTTGCAATTTCTTTGTTGTTGATGAAGGTGAAACTCATTCCTTGGTAGGTTTAGGGTTGAATAGAGTAAGAGAAAATCCTATCTTTATTATTGCTTCTATAATATCATGGATAAGGTCCTCTATTTCTATGAGTTATGATGCATTTTCCCTTTGTTTCTTTCTTTTGTACAATCCTCTATTGACACCTTAAGTATTAGGGGTGTCCTTCATATGAATCTTCTCAATACTCTTTTGTTTCCCTTCCTTATGTTCCTTAATGACCTTACTTTTATTTGGTTAACTCCCTTTTATGATTTGATTTTTATGATGTTGAGGTTAAACAAGAGGGTGTCCTTGTGAAGTGGCCTTTTTGTCATGTTGTTTTGCTAGAGAATTAGTTACAAGTAGCTTGAAAATCCCATGGTGGGATAACACTACTGTTTTTCCTCCCTATATATTAACAACCATTTCTTTGATTGACTGCTATTAAAAGTAGGGATGCTCAAGGCATCTTCAAAATTCAAAAATGAAAAGTATATCAAATGAAATAGTAGTCTAAAGTGATAGACGAGGACTAAACTATGTCTTTCTTCACAAGTGATATACCTAATAATATGGAGAATGACTTCATACCATGGATATGGCAAGCTAGCCCTTTCTACTTCTTGACATGTGTGATCCATGGTATCATATTATAAAACAAATTTTTACTTATTTTCCTCTGACTGAACTCTATCTTATTTCTCGCATATTTGGCCAAGTGTTAGATTTGATACTATTGAGATTATCTCTACATCCATTTGAATTTCCAAGTCTTTGACTATAATGATGCATCCTTGGTATTTCTCTCTTATGACATTGGTTTTGAAACTCTATGCAAATTCCATTGTGATTTCATCATCAAACCCCTACAATCAACTACAATATTCCAACCATCCTACTTTTTGAAATATCTCTAGCACTTTGGGATTATGGTGTAGTAGTGTTGTATCTATGGGTTACATGTGATTTGGTCCTCCTCCCATCCTTGATTTAGAATATAATATTTAGAATTATCTAGTGGCTTGGTTCTCTTATATTGCTTGTAGTCATATTATAGAGCACTTTTTGCATAGGCTTGATGACTAGAAAACACCTAAGGAATATATAAGAATTTTGTTTAGATTCTATCATGGCTTTACGATTCAAAATGAGTACATACAACATTGTTGTAAATGATGAATGAGTAGACCCAAGTTTGAAATGATTTTTGGTTACTTCAAAATGGATTGGGTCATTTTAGAGTGTGTTGCCTAATGATTTTGAATCTCTTACTCTAACTTTAGAAGCCACCATTGCATTACTTCTTGATGGGACTATATTTTGGCATGATTATATCACATTTTTTCCCTTTTGTTTCCATAATTCACTACCCATTTTTCACCTTCCTATAACCATAACTATACCTTTTTCAATCCAAAACCCACTCAAGTATACTTAGCTCTATTTATCTAGCATTTTAATAAATTATGTAGTACATGTGGTAGGAATTGTGTCTTTTGTGCCTAACTTGTTGATGAGTTTCTAAATATTGGATGTTTGCTACAGAAGTTGAAGGAATTAGTATGTTGCAGAAGGGACATAATACTATGGATTTGTGAGTAATATTGTTTTCTATAGATCTACGCATGTTAATGCTACAACACGAGTGTTATGAATGCTAGTTGTCAAAAGTAGTGTTGTGAATCCCAATCATCAATACTATGGCCACTAGTCCAAGTCAACAAGAATGCCACCTATCACTTGCTGTGAGTGTCCAAGATTACACACTAATTGTTTGGTTGTTGCAGAACCACGTATGATCAATAGAAAATTTATGTTGTTCGAGCAATTTGTTAATAGGATTGCAATGATGGATGCATAGATGGATTTTGTAGTGGCTATGAAGCATCTTCAGAAGTATTTACACTCTGTTATATTCCAAAAACCGATTCAGTTGCATAATTACTCTAGATACTCTATTTTTATCATTGATGTAACCATTTTTAATTAAATATGTTGTTTTACTTAATGAATGTAACAGACTCTAGCAACCACTTGAAGAATCAATAGTTCTTCAAGTGTGAGGACCTTTAATTTCCATTTAATGAGTTATTAATTAGTTGATTAAAAGAAGCTACACATTCCCTTTTATAAAAAAGAGATATAGATAGAGGGGCGAGTGAAGGGGGACAAAAGAAAAGACGAGAAGGGACAAAGTATTTCTTTAGCTTGCACTTTTTGAATAAAATTCAATTTCTTGGTTTGTGTAAGATAAATTGATTACTAAAGTAGACTAGGAACAATAGACTTCTTCAACACCTTGGTCCACAGATCAAGGGCTCACTTTTTTTTGGGGGGGGAGGGGGGGACTAGTGTTGTTACTCACTTCATGTTTATATTCATGTATTGTATATTTACTTTTTGCATATGATTACTTAAATGTTTTCTTAAGTTAATTTGATTTTATGATTTGAAGTGTGTGTGTTTCAACAAATGTTAATTCTATCATTTATTAGTTAATGTTTCACTACTACATATGGGCAGATTATTCCATGAAA
>ML800664.1:7859-25976 GCA_009831015.1 Picea engelmannii
TAGTTAGATATAATAAATGGGTAATTAGATATAATAAATGTGAGAGGACTTCTTAGAAGGTTCTACTTCTAGAAGATTCCTCCTCTAGAATGTTCTTAGGTGATGGTAGCACTATATAAAGGGGTTCAAGCAATGTAATGAGACATGAAGAGAAATATTGTGTTTAGAGTTGAATCTCATTAGGAGGAAGCCCCCTCGAAGAGGCAAGTGAACAGAAGAGGATCCATTCCATAATAGGATCCATTGTATGGTGTTTCCCTACCTCAAGGGTTTGGTAATAATAATGTGTGGTTTCTTCTATCTTGCTTTGTGGATCTATTGTATATTCAATATTTGTGGTGATTATATTTGTAGATCTATTCAGGTACTTAACAATATGTCCGGGCAAGAGTAGTCAACTGCCCCTCTCCAACTACCACCTACCCACGCACAATGAAACACTGCAACTCCGGACTCCACGTCGAGATCAGGAATTGCAGCAGATACTCATGTGCCCTCAACAGTGGGCACTCAAAAAACTTCAACAACCCACAGGCCGCCAAAGAACCACGAACCGTCGACTCCTCATCCCTCATGGTCTCCCTTAGTCGGACCCAGTCCCTCTCTCTCCAATGGATCGGCATCGTCCAAAATGATCACCTGCATCCACATATACAGTATTCGATCAGCCATCACAAAAACACCAAAACCTCCCAAAAAAAAAAAAAAAAACAGGGGAAGATAATTTTTCTCACCCTCAACTTTGCTTCAAAGGCGCGGCTATTTTCCCCATAGGCGCGCAGACATGCGCACTTGTTTACCCCACTGGAACGCATGTATGTGTGCCTATTAATCCCACAGGTGTGCATTGGGTGCATTCCTGTTTACTACATAGTTGCGCAACTGTCAGCAACATAGTCGTGCACATATGCATGGTTGTGTTTTGGACAGGCGTGCACCCCATGCACGCCTATTTTCCCAAATAGCGTTCCCCCCCTGCGCGGTTGTTCCCATTAGTCGCGCATTCATGTGTGGGTCGCCATCGATCACCCGCGCATTTGGGGGGACACAACCCTCAAAACCTATCGTATGGTCCTACCCAAAAATTGATAGCTAACTACTGTACAGGAGGATCATACCACTAACCTGACTCTCGCACCTACCGGATTGGTGTCCTCGCACTCCTGGAATCTCCGAATATGCTCTACAATCTCCTCCTACCCACTCTAGTAGCAAGTACAAATGAGGTGGCAATGTGGGCCCTACAACTATATATAGGCCCTCTTTGCCAAACTTCCAGACTCAATTATGGGAGCTTCGAGCGTCCATTTTTCGATCCATCTTCATCCACGGGATCAACACCCCGTCATCTACATCAAGAAAGTCCCCAAGCCATTTTTCATCCTTAGTCCCCGTGGAGCCATTTTTCAATACCTCGTTCAGGTATGCATGCTCATATTCAAAATTATCAAATAAACGGTTATATGTTCGATTATATTCATATATTGTTCACATCGGGTATTTGGTTGTCATGTGTGTAGGTACTTGGTCATTACACACTAGCGCGTCCCCTTCAGGTATATAATCGACATTGGCATGTAATCATTCCCTCTGAATCTCAATTTCATCTCCAGTCACACCCTCTAAAATTTGCCTTTAGGGTCCCTATATCCGGCTCTACAGTACTGTCACCTCCACTGCATTTTGGGTACTGTCACTCGGTAGCACTCTCCCCCACATGAGTTGTCCCATTCATATCCCCCTTGGCACTTTGACACTCATGTTGTTTTCAACCTTTAGGGATGGGAGTCCCGATAGTCTTACAGCATGTCGTGAATCAGCCATATAATCCTTCTCCTCATTTTGCTAGCCTACCCCACGAACTCCCAAGGAACTTCCTCATGGTTTTATTTTGACTGCACTCCTGCAGCACCATTTACCATCCATTTCATCCACCATCGGTTTTCCCATCTTCAGATTTCCCTCCATACATTTCCCTACTACAGAAACCTGGCTATGGGGCCCCCACCCTCCACATATTTTTTACCAAACTTGTGCCATCCTCGAGCCAAGCCATCTTACACTGGGGCACCCATTTTTGTATCTACATTATTATCACCACTGATTTTTTAAATTATTTTTGTAATTAAGCCATTTTTTTCAGCATCTTACATAGCTTTTTGTCATCACATTTGGTGACCTTCTTAGCAAACGCAACCTATGTCGCCCTTGGTTGGGGCATTCCTTATCACCTACTTTTGTTGACATCGTCCATAAACTCCGAGTATCCCACAGGCCACCTACCTCTGCTCTCTGAGTTTGTTCACTTTGTCCCGCCTCTGGCACAACTTATCCCACGTCTTGTTGTCCCCCTGACACTCGACCTAGTTGAATGGTTGCATCCACTTATACTTCGCATATATCCCCAACTAAGGGCAGTCTTGAGTCTCCACACATATTGACTTCATCCATGTACCTCCTTCATTCCTGACCCCACCTACTGGATTTCACGAAGCCCTTTTCTTCTTGGAGTCATGTCTCCCTTTTTTTCAACATTAGCACAGTTTCCAGAAGGGAAACAGTATCTTGACTCTCATTACCTTTACAATGAGGAGTCTCGGATGACACAGGGAGAACCATCATTGCTCCCTGTTGTTGTTGACCCTCATAACATTCAACTTCAACACTTTCTCATGTTACGATGGGTCTTACTTTGCGACTATTGCAGTTGTTTTTTATATTTTCCGAAGACCTCTAAACTTTGTTGGGCTATCAATGCCCACATAATCCATGATACTTTTTACAGGTGTCATTACCTATTGTTTAGAGTATTGTTCCTCATCAAAATTGTCCTCTGCCTGTATCAAAACCACCCCCGAGGGCACTGAAGTTGTCTACATCAACACACAGTTTTAGTTACTGTAAAACACCCTTTTTTTAGTTATATGACACGAGCATGGGGCATGCCCACCTCGTTTGTACACAATTTATTTTCCACACATTGTGAAAGGTTGGGTCCTATAGGTTCCCTTCTCCCTCCAACAGGTCACTCTTGATACTCTCACTATCTCTCTTTCTTACACCGGTACTCTCAGTAAAAGAAACATTGATGAATTTCGGTTATCCAAATGCTCCTAACCTCATCCATTAGGGGGCATCTGTTATCACTGAAATTTCATCCGCAAATGGTTACAGGAATCCAACATCTTCAAACAGCTATTAGTTCACCCATGGACCAAAATTACCAAAAAAACATTTCCAGAAGGTCCAAAACTATACAACCAGTTATAAAATCAGGATGTGCTATGACTATATAGGGTGTGCACGCACATGCGCCATCAAGAACTGCAGGAAAAGCGCACGATGCATGACTATGGATGCTAAAATCCACTCACACCTGAGAACGATGCATTTATGATGTTGGTCGGCCTCCCACCCACTTCTGTTTCAGGTTCCAAGTCAATTTGACATCCATATCTCAGCTGGATCTAGTTGGGTGGCTGGTCAAAGACCTAAAGGTGCCCTAAACAGCCCCTTTTCACACTAAAAGCTGGTTTCACAACACCTCAAAGTGGTGCTATAAAACAAGGCCATGGGTGAACTACACCTTCAAGGAATTCATTTGCAAGGTTATGTTGTTGCTATTCTCTTGGGGAAACCTCTTTTCTCATCAAGATCATAGTAGCACCATTCCATTTGGGCAATCCACATCACCTTTTGAGTGGGTTAGCTTGGGATTCTTTCAGCATTTCTTTCAAGTTTTCAATTTGTAAGAAGAGCTCAATCATGGGGGTCCAAGATCCCTCCCTTGGAGGAAGAAGGGACCCAAAGTCCCATTTTTATTTGGTGTTTTCTTTTCACTAATACAATCCTTTCCATTGGTGACATGAGTCTTGTTTGTTTCTTGTCCTTATGCACAATAGTTTAATTGTTTTTTCCTTTCCTAGTTTAATTCTTAGCTTAGTCTTTTATGTTTATTATTCTAACCCTTTCCTTTACTGTTGTCTTGCTTAGCTGACCCAACTAATCTTTTAAGAACCTTTGTTTTGCTCATTTAGGTGATGAAAGAGGTGCAACAATTCCTCTTCTACACACAGACTTTCTCCCTGGATGTCTCACGCTCCCGGAGGTGTTGTCATCTTTTGTTCTTCTGACACGCTTTGCGCTTCACGCAACTGCAAGATCGTGTCTTATGCTTCCCGAAGCTATCTCTTAAGCTAGGTTGTGTTCCCTTCATGATCCTGTGGCACTGACACCTCAAGGTTGTTTGTCTCCAATTTCCAACGTAATTCTTTATTCTCCTGGTAAAGTTCAGCTATGGGGAGTTGTGCCTGCTCTAGCTGCGGATTAGGTCATCAAACGTTAAAACCCGAGGCTTATGTCTTAATTGTTTGGCTAACGCTTCCTCGACTTGTGGTTCTGACAGGCTCTAGCTGGATAGCATGCATTAGGAACTCATCGGCGGCTGATTGTGCACACGAATCAATCGGGATTTGGATTTCCCCCCCGACTTCCTTATTTTTTCTGGGCCTTCCTCTCCTTCGCGGTATCTATTGTTGAGGAGGCGTGGCTTCCAAACTATGCCCTTTTGACATAACTTCTTCCACTTCAGCCTTCACATGAGGTGATACTATCATTTCCATGCGAAGGTAGGAATCTCCCATTGAAGCCTCGGGAACACCCGCTGCAAACAAGAACGAGTCCCAAGAATTTTGTGGCTCAAGCCTAGCACTTTAGCTACCTTGCAGGCCTTGTCTTGAGTTTTGAAGAGTTCCCATGGTGCGACAGTGTATCTACCTTATGCGTGGGTGACTTGACAAAGTCCCAAAGAAAATAATTTGATCGAGCTGGTCTCATGAGATGAGTCAGTGCATAACCTCGACTGGTAAGTAGAACACATACAGAACATATAGAATTTATAATGGAGTGGGTAGTGAGTCGAAACATGTCAGGGAACACTGAATGCCTTGTGACGTGATGTTTTAAAGAATTTTTGTGTCACGTTCGCACGACGTGTATGATTTGGGGAGTGTGATATGCAGGTGATAGGAGTTACAGAGAATGTGTGGTACGATCGCATAGATTTATTTTTAATTCCCCAGCCTCCATAATGAGTTGATGATGGTTGATGCAATTTCTTATGCAACTCTTGTTTGAGAAACTTTCCTCGACCTAAAGCACTTAACGAATTCCCTTACGACAGTATCCATCTCTTTTGGAACTTTCTCATACTTTTAGCACATGTTCAGCTCTGACATCCTTTCTCGACCCCAAGGGCCAACCGGCCACTAGCGTGACTTTGACTCTCATGTTTTTCATACATGATCGTTCATGCTATGGCACATGAATGTAACCCACACTAACTGGATAAAAATGGTGGCGCTAACATAGATGGTGCAGATAATTCAAAAGGTTGCAGAGATCACATAAGTATCAAACAATCAAGCTCAGCGAGCTTTACAGGAATGCACTGGTCTGGATTCTTCACGCTTACGTATTTACATGTATTTTTCCGAGTATTGTTCTTTAATACATTTCTAAATGATTTTAATTCCAATTGTATGAAATATCCCTCCGACTATCGAGCAAAATTGGCTCCGTAACCTCACTAAGGAATATGAGAGAAACTAGGTCTAGAGATCAACAAGGTGATGAAGGATATCAAATTGCCTGAGTTTGGCACACCCGACAACTTCATCGACTTGCATGACATAGTCGAATCACACACCAAGAAATATTCTTCATGGGCTGAAAGACTAGCAAAGGTGATCAACACAATGCCAGGACAGGTACAACAATTTCTGGAACATTCGATCAGCGCTCGGGCTATGCTTCAATAGTTAAGTGCTAGTCTGATCAAGTATCGGACGCATGCGGTGGAGATCAGAGAAGTTTACGCACTCCCAATGGAACAACACACATTTCCATACGCCCAAACCTACAAGGAGTTGTTCATTCATTGGTCGGAGTACGAGACAAGTCACCCTTTCAAAAGGATATCCTAAGATCACTGTTGGAAAACTGTTAGAAGAGAACGCCATGTGGCAAATTTTTTATACGTATCTACACTTAGCCGTTATTTTCAATTGAATTTTATGTTATAAATAAGAACATTGACCAATTAGTTAGAGGTCGATGGTTGTTGTAAGAAACTCTTTCTTTTTGGTTGTCAAGAATTATTTTCGAGCTACCGTTAATACAGAAGTCCTTCTGGACCAGAGACAAAGTTATTTTCATCAAATGAATGTCTGATTGGACGTGGAGAAGAACTATTTCCTATCTCGTTTCATGAATGATGTTGTAATGAGTAAGAGCTATTTAATCTATTGTCAAGTTATCTAGTGCAATGTTTTGTTGTTCTTTACTTTAATGATGAAGATGAATCGTTGTGTTATCATGTGATGGATGATTAGTGTAGGTGAATTATTTTGTTGGCCATTATCTTATCGCATATGTGTTTCTTTTCTGATAATTAGTATCTCAGACAGTAATTGGATGTTCACATGATTAACGTATTAGTACTAGGCTTGTGTTATAAAATTGTCATATGCATGCTTAAGTAGTGGGTTATCCCAAGCTCAGCCTCTTCTCCAGTAGTTAAACTTAATCATGTTTTGTTTCCAAGTTGGTTTATACCATCTTACATCTTATATCGGTCCCACCTAAGAGAAAATACAAAAAGAGAAATTCCAAACTGAAGAAGATTCCTTCACAAGAAAACATAAAGCCCATCGATTAATTGGTCAAATCGCAAGATCTAGAGAACCAATCCACTATTAAACGTTGCAGAGTCTAATTGGGCCTCGGTGGCAGGTTTGGTTCCTACTGTTGAACTAAATGGATTTAAGACACATCAACAGAATTGGTGCTAGAAGGAGGGCTTGAAGAATGAATGGTTGAATACATATTTCACATAGTATTTCAAATGGCCTATAGATTCAAAGCAACCCACATGCATGGCTATTCATTCCCAAGACAGCCCACACACGTTGAGTACTCCTAAAATGAGTAACTCACCACAACCCAAGGAAGAAACTTTGTACCCTAACATACCTTACGCTCTTCCTCACAAGGAATTAAACCAATTCAGAAGAATAACAAGAGCATACGCCCGACAGATCGATGCGTTGTCCTTAGCTCCAATACTTCCTTGAAGAAAACAACAAAGCAGACGAGTGGTTAATACTCCCGATGAGGTTTTCGTACACACTGTAGAATAATTAATAGATTTTGCAATCACTAAAATCCAATATCCTCTTGATCTGATACCTGAAATGCTAGTCAGTGATGTCTCTAAACTAGATGATTTTTCAAAAGAGGAGGAGTTTAACTCATAATCTGACGATATGGAAGGCAACATCAACCATAATGAAGAAAGGGGAAACCCACCACTGAAAAATCAACCCTATTTGGACAGAGACGCTTTGGCCCTCCCAAGACAAGTCCATAACCTCCCCTGACATCTAGAGAAGTTACTTCCTAAGTTTGACCCAGAAACCTCAGGATTGCCTGAAGATCATATCAAGAAATTTATACTAGCAATCAGACTTATGAACGTCCAACATGAAGACGTAGTTTTTAGGTTGTTCCCCTACACTTTTGAGAACTCATCCTCCACATGGTATTTTAACCTACCTATAGGATGCATAACTAGCTGGACAAAGTTTCAAAAATATTTTTTAGATAAATTTGCCGAAGCAACCACTACAGAAGCTTCGATGGTTGAATTGTTCGCAGCCACCATGAGTTCAAAAGAGAAGGTTAAATATTTCAGTCAAATATTCACAACCATATTAAACAAATTTCAGCCTGAAGACAAACCAACTCGGGAGTTGCAAATCGAAGTATATGCTAATGTGCTCCCAGCTTCTATTTCCATGTTTGTGAACAGGGCTGCCAAACGAACCTTAGCTGAGAATTTTTAAGAAGCTAAAATGATAGAATTATAAATGAAAGGGTGTAAAGAAGGCCAGGTCTCTTTAGTTAAAAAAGAAGTTCCACCTCCTCCCAGGAGAGGACTCCTTCTGACTAGACCGCCAGGGAAACAAGCAAAATAGACTCCCAACAAGGGTAATGGAGACATAGAAGATCTACAACACATGGTTAAGAAATTATCAAATGAGATCATAGACATGAAAAGAAATGTGGGGCAAGGAAACCAAGGCCAAAGGCCCTATAATCCTTTGTTTAAAAGGAACCCATCGTTCAAAGCAATTCAACCTCCTCCAACTAACTTGAATATCGATCTAGGGAATGTCACATCTAATTATTTATGTACTTATCACCAGGAAAACCACTCTGAAAGAGACTCCCCTCAATGGGTGCATTCCATGACTTTGATTGCCAATCGGGTTTTAGATGAGGTTTCCCTAACCGAATAACCAAGTAGTTTAGTTATGAATGTTGTTGACCAGGAAGATATTGACCCACCAGAAGATACAACCATGCTAATATGGGATTTAGACCTAATTATGCCTTCTAACGACCTATTTTAGGTTCAAGAACCACCCGCAGAGGTCTCAGTTGTGCAAACTATAATTAAAGTTCCTCCTATCTCAAAGGATCCCACTACCACTCAAACATCAGGGGAAAGGTAAACTCTCGATCACCCGAAAGCACCTTTTTCTCCCCATAAGAACCCTATTAGCATCCATACCCGAGAATCGCCCAAAATGGAGTACAACGTAGTTGAAGATCTAAAGAAGTTGAAGGCCAATATATTGGTCATGGACATATGTAGAATCCCTTAGAAAAAATATTTCCTGCTAGAAACTTTGAAATTAGTAGAAAACCCCATGACAAGCAATGAATAGCAAATAAATCCAACTTCCACGGATCTGGAAAATAAACCAACTATGAATACCTACTCGGAAGATAAGAAGGGAAAACCTTTTGTCCCACCGTTCCTCTTAACATTTGAAGTCTTCAACAGGAACCTCCATAATTGTTTGGTATATTCAGGAGCATCTTCCAACTTGATGCCCTTGTCTATTTGCAAAAAATTAAATGTCGTTCCTCTCAAGAGTGATAAACATGTAATACAACTAGATAGAACCCATGTCAAATTCATGGGGGAACTCAGAGATGTAATGATCAGGATAGCGACACATTCTAAGTTTTTGCAAGTGATTGACATCATTGTATTAGACATCCCAGAGGCCTATGGGTTATTACTAAGTCTATATTGGTCTAAGAAGTTAAATGGGTACTTTAGTACAGACTAGGCCCACCTTTGGCTACCACTGAAGGGATACAAGAATATGATCAGAATCGATAGGGAGAGATACCTGAAACATATGGTCACTGATCTAGAAACCCTGAACGAACCCTCATCCACAGATTTCCCCATGCTAGGCAATTATTCCTACGACTCCTATTTCTGGAACTTCTCCCCTCTTCCATTTGATGTCCCTCTCACTCAAAACTCTGAAATGGTTTTTCAAGAGAAATCGCCAATACTGAGAGAGGAAAACCTCTTCTGTCAAGAACCTGTGCTGGAAATCACCAGACAAAATATAGGAGGGAAAGAAAGTAATAAGAAGGAAGGGATGGTTAAATTTCGCTCACAGATCTGGACCATATATTTTGATGGATCTAAATCACAGGAAGGATCAGGGGCGGGGTGCATCCTCATTGATCCAAAAGGAAAACGTCATTTCCTGTCCTGTAGAATAGAATTTGAATGCACAAATAACACCTCCGAGTATGAAGCTCTAGTACAAGGTTTAAATAAATCCATAGACTTAAACATCAAAGAATTGATGGTTTTCAGAGACTCGGAGATTATCGTTAGACAAGTAAGAATATTATACATTGCAATTCCCCAAACCTAAAGAATTATCAATAGGAAGTGCATATGTTAATAGATCATTTTGAAGATTTCAATATTACAACGATCCCCAAAGAAAAGAACATTCTTTTTGATTCCCTGGCCACAACTACTTCAAGGTTGTCACCTCTAGAAGATTATGAAGCCTCTTGATTCACTATAGAACTACTCTATAAACCATCGGTGCCTAACAACATTTCTAATTGGAAAGTCTTTGAAGGATATGAACAGATCATAAATTTTCTGACTAACCAAGATAATTTCAAAGACTCAGCTATTGACGATGAAGTATTCCAGTAACAATCAACAAGAACTGATCCTCGGACAGGTCAACCTATTGATAAATCGAAGTCTCACACAATCCCGAAATGAATAGCTAATTTGGAAAACCTTTTTGACCTGAAGGAATGATTTAAGGGGCCTAAAAATGTAAAGATCAGTAGCTCATGTCCCATGCATGAAACTATAAATCTCAGAACCCCAGAAAACCCAAAGAATGTGAATCTTGGAAAGACTATATCTAAAGAGGAAAGAAAGTCTTACCTCAAATTGTTTAGACAATACCAATATGTCTTTGCATGGTCCTATCGAGATCTGAAAACTTATGATACCCTCATCATTCAACACACTATCATGTTAAGACTCGAAGTGAAACCCTTCCAACAGAACCTTCGAAAGTATCACCCATCCCTAGAACCTCTCATGTATCAGGAATTGAAGAAACTTTTGGATGCCAAAATCATCTTCCAGGTTAGACATTCTGCGTGGGCACAAAATTTGGTTCCTGTGAGTAAAACGTCTGGAGAAATCATCTTATGCGTAGATTTTAGGAACCTCAACAGAGCTTCAAAAAAGGACAATTACCCAGTCCCACCAATGGAGCAACTCTTGAAGACCATGTCTGGTTCAAAGATCTTCTCTCTACTGGACGGTTTCTCAGGTTACAACCAAGTCATGGTTTTAGAGGAAGATCGTTTGAAAATTACCTTCTGAACCAAGTGGGGAACCTTCGCTTATAAATGCATGCCTTTTGGGTTAATCAACGCAGGGGAGACCTTCCAAAGGGCTATGGACGTAGCATTTAGGGGACTAATCAACAAGTGTGTGGTAGTGTATCTGGATCACATAACTGTGTATTCAAAGAACAGAGAAGAGAACATCCAACACTTAACTCAGATTTTCAAAAGGTGTAGATGATACGGTATATCCTTAAATCCTAAGAAAACTATTTTCAGCATTGAGGAAGGTAAGTTTCTAGGCCACATTATATCTCAAGCAGGCATTGGCATAGACCTAGAAAGGATTAATGCCATAGCTCAACTCTCGTTGCCTCACACAACAATAAAGCTATGCAGTCTTTTTTTGGACAAATCAATTTCATGAGGAAATTCACTCCCAATTTCACGGAAACTATCAAACCCTTTCAAAAGATGATTCGTAAAGATTTTGAATTTAAATGGGCAATGAACGAAAGGATTCTTTCAGCAACATAAAAACTATTATATCTCAAGCCCCTGTGTTAATAAGTCTCGATTTCAATAGAGATTTCTTCCTCTATACTTTCGCCTCCGACATTTTGTTCCTGAGTTTATACTTTAAGGCTCTAAAGTATACCGTCAAGGCATCCGTAAAGATAAAGGTAATTAAAGGTTAAAAATCAAAAGGAAGGATAAATCAGAGTTGGTTTCTCAACTGCCTCTGTCTAGCTTCCCTTTGTTCTTGGATTCTAATTTCTCTCTCAATAGCTGCCCATGAATGTTCTAATTCAACCCGGTTACTCGATGTTTGCATAATAGTATTAAAAAGGTTCAAAGCTATGCTAGTTTGATCTTGGAGACCAAGTTCTATGTTGGGTTGTATGTTATTTGGGACAGTCATGGAGAGTAAAATTTTATTTAAATTTGAAAGAATTTGATAAATTGTTGCTTCAGTTTTTAAAGGATGAAAATAGGAAAAATAGTTTTGAAATTCAAAATAATAACATAATAACAGTTGAGGTCGTTTCCTTTGTACTTGAAACAATTTTAAGAATAGTAAAATAACAAAGTAGAACTGCTGTGAAAATATAAGGCTTTAATCAAGAAAGAATCTCATATTGTAACAGGAGACAAAGAGGAAAATGAGATTTCTAATGAAATATAAAATATAATCATTCAAATGACCTACAGATCTTCAAATTGCTGATAGAAATCACAGAGGAAAAACTATAAATAATTCGATGACCAAATCAATTCAAACTACATTAGATGTGTGAAATAAACTTATAGTTAATCATTCATTAGAAATACATAAGAAGTAAAATATTGAAAAATATTGGAAACAGGGTAAAGAACACATAGCTTCGAGTTGACAGAATTCAGAATCTCATCTGTATTATTTATATCACAGTGGATTGGAAAGCCTTTTAATACAATCGGCTCTCTCAAAAACCAAAATCCCTTTCTCATTCTTGTGAAAATATATTTATACATGATCACCAAATATTTTTCCCGTTGGTGATTAACCAACTTCCTAAGAGTATGGTTACATGAATGAACAATGTCAAACCGTTTACATTTCTATTCTAACTGCTTTATTATTCTAATGATGAAAATATTCAAAAGAGTATCTCATGTCTACATTGATGAACTTCCTCCTTCTGCTTTAAGACATCGAATACATTTTCCCAAAAAATTCACCAAAACTCTGGGAGCTTCTGGTATATCTTTTGCCTCAAATATGAAGAACTTTTTCTCTAGTTCGGGCAGACGATCTTTAATTATCTTCCTTGTGAACTTAATAATTTGCAACTTTAAGTTTGGCATCACTATCCATTTGTCGATTTTGGTGACATTGATTTCCTTTATTTTTGGAATCTCCACCTGCATTTCCTCCAGATATTCCTTGAATCTTAGCTGGTGCTTGACAATGTTAATTTATCCTAATATCCCTGAACAGCTGTTTTTTCCAATGTTCAAAGAAGCTTTTTCTAGAAGATCAAAAATTCCTTGACAATCATCATTGAACTCTCTAGTTATTCTTTTGTTTTCTACAAGGTATGACTCCCATACCTTGAGTATTACATCTCCTTTAACTTGTTCTGAAACAGATAGTTTTTTAATCTTTCTGACCTCCTCCTTTGTTGAAAAGGCCACTACTTTTTGGAAAGTCGTTATGGCCACTTTTACTTCTCTTTCTTTCTGGAGAATATCTTTCAAGGATTTATTAGTTTCCTGAAAGTAATTCTGGACAAATTCCAGATTAAAAAACACTCCCTGTTGTTCTTTTTCTATCTTCATATGTATTTCCAATACCTGAGCCTGGAAGATTTCGAGCTCAACCACTTGATTTGAAATAGAATTAATCTTACCTTGTAATTGTTTATTTATTTCCTCTTTCTTTATGACTTGTGCTTGAGTGACCTGTATTTTCTGATTTGCTTCCTCTAAGCTTGCTTTCATTTTCTGAATCTCTTGAATATCATTTAATCTAGCTTGTTTTAAACCCTTTTTTATTCCCCAACTGATATTTCTTTCGGTCTCTTTCAATTGACCCTGTAGTTGAGCTATCATTTGGTCTTTTTGTTCCAACATAGTTGTCAAACTACCCACAGAGTATAAATTCATCGATGCTAAGTCTCCCATTGTGCCTACTATCTCTGTAGCGAATTCTCCTTCTTTAAGTTTTTGTCCATCTATAATGATTTTGTGCTTTTTAATCATAATATCTCCTCTAGGATGCATTTCCTATTTCAGGATAGCCTTCCTCTTTTTACTGAAAAAATAATTGGATGAAGGAATCTCATCCCTAGAAATAGGCTCAAGATCACTAATGTATAGAGTTCCCTCATGGGAGTTTCCATAAGTAGACTGTAATGGAGTCAAGGAAGTAATGGTTCTTCCAAGTTCTATCGATGTTGTTCCTCCTACCTTTTTCAAAAAACTCTCAGGGATTTATGAAGGTGTTTCTAACTCCTTTCCTTTCCCTACCTCTAATTTTTCTGTCTAGGGGACTTCTTTTTCTTGTGAAGACATTTCACCCTCCTTCATTTTTCCTTTTGTACTTTCTTTATATTGTAAATTTGTTTCAAGGCCTAGGGGAGGCCCTTCCTGCTCTGGAGGAGGAGCCATGGATTCACCCTGCAAACTCTTTGGTAAAAAACTTCGCGTATGACTCTGGAATGACATGAAACCAACCTGTGAGTTAGGTGACATGGCATGTACCCTATTCAATACTTCTTCATAAGTTTTAACCTCCTTGAAACTATCATCATAAACAGATGTTTTGTGCTCATAAGCTTTCAAATTACAGTGCATCAAATGTCTACTTACTAATTGATAAGGGTCATGCTTTATGTGCTCAATATATACCAGTTTTATTTCTTCTAATGCTCCAGCCTCTACTTTAGAATGGTCGAGGTTTAGTAATGAAAATTTCCCGACATACACAGGGAAGATTGGCCAGGATTTCTTTTGAGCTACTTTTAGCTCTATTCCAATACCACCTTTCACTATTTGATGTGCTACCTCCCTCAATACCAATCTGTCTGGGAGGAATTTCAGAAGTGCATGAGGGGGAATTGAGCACCCATAAACCCTAACATAAGAGAATTTCTCATCAACAAACCAGCCGGCTATTTCTTTGAGATTTCCTAAGACTGACTCAGAAATGCGAGGGGGTTCACAGACGTAAAACATTTTATGCATTGGAATGATTATGAAATGACAAATTTTGTAAAATGCATCCTTAGCATTTTCTTCCCAAAGTGCAGAATGATATTCATGAATGGGCTCAGGGCAGGTTATGTTCCAACTCCAATTCATTAGGGGAAATGGAATCACAAAACAAAACGCATCCATAATGTACGCTGACATATAAAAGGCCACTGGTTGACCTTTAGATTTTGAAACTTTGTAGTTTGAAACTTCTTGAGCTACATTATCAGACAGAATCTTACTCCAGTTGAAAGTGAATCCTTCTGAAGCTTCTTCTATAAAAGGCACCCAATCTACAGGAAAATGGAAGGGATCCTTTTTCCCAAAAATTCTACACAGCATTATGGATACATAGACCATGTATTCATTCAAATATGTCGTGGCATAAACCCCATGGGTATCGGCCCTAAAATTTGATGGGCATCTCCACCAATCTTTAATTAAATCAGGATAAGTTCGGTCTACCTTAGTACACTCTTTCCTTTGAAATTCAGCTAAAAACTAGGCATTAAAAGTGTACTTAGGATTTGGTGAGAGCTTATACATTACTTGTATATGTTATGGCCTGAATGAGCCTACAACGACCCCTTGATCATTTAAGATTCTCCTCATCAGAATATCAACCTTTTCCAGGGCCCAATTGATCATATCGTTGTACGCCATAAGCCGAGGGCACGCCGCGATCTTATGAAGCTCTGATTCTGCTATATCCCGAAAGTGATTATCGGAATCAGTATGAGAATTATTGAATTTGTATTCCAGTAACTCAGATATTTGTGTCTAATATTTAATTGAGTCAATAGTGTGTGGCGTAGTGTCGGATATGATATCTCCTTCTTGTGTATCGTCACTCTTCTTCGGTGCTTTTTTTGGTGCCATGACTTTAAGTTAGATGGAAAACCTATCACAGAAAAGGAGTGTATGAGCTCGGTTGAATGAGTCTTGCGCTTGATAGTATGAAACAGAAAATGTTGAGAAACACAGACCTTCAAACTCTCTTTTAATTCATTTTATGATGAAGGGACTGACGTAACTGACAAGAATTCAAGACATTTAATGTAGTAGATATTTACTAAGATACGCATTAGTGTCACATATCACCAGTTATCCTTTATTTAAGTGGACACATTTTGGCACTTTTGAATTCAAAAATTGGAACATTTCATTCAATCGAAAACCGAAACATGAACAAAACCTAAAAAGATTGATTGTCATTAATCATGATTTCAAAACAGAGTTAATTAATATTAATCATAGATTAAGAGTCAAGATTTCATGTTTCAGAATTTCAGGGATCGAGTTGATAAGAGGTATGTTATCACTGCATCCCGATTTCTGAAATTTTGAAATCGCGACATGTTTAAATTAGGACTTAATTCCATTTTAGTTAACTAATTAATCAGGATTAAGGACAAAACATGATTAACAGCTTAACACACATTATGGGTCGAGATTTCACGTTTCAGGATTTCGAGGATCGTGTTGACAAGAGATATGTTATCATTGAACCCCGAATCCTGAAATCGCGATATGATTAACTTAAGCCTTAACTTTTCATGTTAGTGAATTAATTAATCAGAATTTGAACTAACTCTCATTCTTTCAGGAAACCGGGAATTGGGATTTCATGATTCAATATGTATTGAAACATATGTTCTCAGCAAACCCTGAATCCCGAAAAACTTTTTAAGATTAATCTTAACTCCTTTGGGTTTTAATCTTATCATGATTAAAAAAAATAACTTTATAGAAAAAGCGTCGGGACTCTTATAACATTTTAGGTTTTTTGCCTTTTATTATTTAAAGAATAAATTTTTCCAGGAAATCGGTATCGGGCTTTTGGAAATGATAACAAAGCTTATGCTTTATGAAAAGTTGAAACCCAAATAGGGAAAGTTTAGGTCTTAGGGATAAAAAAATTTGAAATTTGTTTCAACACGACCAATCGTTAGCTGCGGTATTGACTCAGAAAGATGATGACAACAATGAGGCCCTAGCGTTATTCATGAGCACTAACCTCCAAGGAGATGAACTAAATTATTCTTCCATAGATAAACAGGATTATGCAGTTTATAAAGTAGTAAAACACTTCAGGCCTCATATCCTCAAGAACCATACCAAAGTAATCATACCTCATCCTGTAGTCTGATCCTTGTTCACTCAACAGGAGATGGGGGAAAGAAGAGGGAATTGGATGGTAGTAGTTAAAGAGTTTGATCTAGATATAAAACCTGCCAAACTAGTTAAAGGACAAGGGTTATACAAACTTGCAACTGAAGCTCAAGACCAAGTAAATGAAGACTCTGGATGGGAGAATGAAATAGAATTATGGTGTGGTGAAATTTCATACATTTCCCCAGGACTAGGGTCTTGGTATGAGAATTTGACTTATCTCTTGCACCATGGGACTTGCCCAGAAAGTCTCAACCCTAGGGAAAGGAGAGCTCTCAGGTTAAAATCCACACAACACCACCTCATAAATTTGGTACTCTTCCGGGTTAATTATGACGAGGTACTCTTAATATGTCTCGAACGGGAAGATGCAGACAAAGTTCTGAAGGAGATCCATGATGGCCCTGTCGGTGGACATTTCGTAGGAAACACGACTGCTCATAAGATACTGAGATTTGGTTATTATTGGCCCACCTTGTTCAAAGATGCTCACACTTATGCTAGAAACTTCAAAACCTATCAAAATAGCACTAGGAGAGAGAAGAGAGCGGCAGTCCCACTCCAACCAGTGACTGTCTCTAGGCCTTTTGAGAAATGAGGGTTAGATATCATAGGAGAAATCACACCCAGTTCTTCAAAACAGCATAAGTATATACTTACCACCACCGATTATTTCACAAAATGGGTAGAGGCCATCCCTCTGACCCATGTAAATGAGAAGGTGGTAATCCAATTCATAGAACAACAGCTGATCACAAGGTCTAGGGTCCCTTATGTCCTAGTTTTTTATAATGTATCTTGTTTTTATTCCACACTATTGATAGATTTTTCTCTGGACAAAGGAATCATAATAAGGTACTCTGCGAATTATTATCCACAGGGAAATGGGGTGTCAGAATCAACCAATAAGAACGTAGCGAGAATATTAAAGAAGACGGTTGCATACAACCAAAGGAATTGGCATAATTTACTCCATAATTCTCTATGGTCCAATAGAGTCACACCCCAGGAAGCCATAGGAAATTTCCCATACTTTCTAGTGTACGGGAAAGAAGCCATTCTCCCTAATGGGATTTATCCCCCATCTCTTCAACTAGCCCAAGATTTCGAAGGACATCCATCATCAATCATACAACAAAGAATTGACACTCTACTCATGCTAGAGGAAGAAAGGGAAAAGGCTAAATCAAATTTCGTGGCCCACCAACAGATCGTTAAAAGATGGTTTGACAAGCATAAGGCTAAAGAGAAGGATTTTGAAGTAGGGGATTTGGTCCTAAAATGGTATAGAGAAAATGAGACTAAAGTAAAACACTCTAAGTTTTAGAATCTATGGCTCGGGCCTTTCCAGGTGGCTGAGAAGATTGGGGCAGTTACTTATCGGTTACAGAATCTGAGGGGGGAAACTGACGCCCTCTTAGTAAACGACCAAGCCCTAAAACA